>MU187686.1:0-26215 GCA_016904865.1 Pissodes strobi | reverse complement strand
ATGATGGACGAGACACCGATATTTTTGCTATAAGTCACGGCTGACTCAGCTGGTTGACTTTGCTAGCCTCATGGACCTATTCTTAACATCTAATCCTGACCTCTACACCGTAACTGTCCAACCTCCATTGGGCTCAGTAGACCACAATCTTATCTCCGCAACCTATGAACTTGCTATCAAAATAGAGGAGCCACAGGTACCCCGAAAGGTCTGGCCCTACAGATCTGCAAAGTTCCGTGATCATCGTGAGTTTTATCTTTCTTTACCTTGGAAAGATGTCTGCTTTGGCAATCAAAACACCTTTGACCCTGCTGCTGAGATAACTCTTGTTGTCCTAGCTGGTATGGAAGCTTGCATCCCATCTCCTATGAAACGTATCTCTAACAGTATACCATGGTTTGGGAAAAACTGCTCAAGAGCGGTCAATGCTAAAAACGCTGGCTACCGCAAAATGACGTCGAGATCCGGCGACAGTCGGAAATCGAAATATATTCATCACGACTAGAAACCAGTGTAAGCGGACCATTGACAAGAGTAGATAACGACTAGATCAAGAACGAGCTTCTCAACTATCCTAACGGATCAAGATCCTTCTGGTCACTTGCCAAAGCTGTCAAGCAGAGTTTCTCAAAGACGTGACCAAAGATGATGGCTCAATAGGGGAAACGGCCAAAGAAAAAGCGAACATTCTTGCATGTTGGCATCAAGGTCTACCGCAGATCCTCAAGGAATTCCTCAATGCCAGGTCTGGTATTTCGCCAACGTGAAGTGAAACGAATACTCAAGAGTCAAGACACTAACAAGGCGATAGGACGGGATTGCGTTCCCGCAATAGCGCTTAAGAAATGTTCTGTTGAACTAGCAGCTCGACTATGCAGGCTTGTCTCCCTATCATATAGAACTGCATGCTTTCCTTCTAGCTGGAAATGCGCTCAGGTGCAGCCAGTCCTGAAGGAAAGTAATAGTTGCCATTGTTGTAGATTCGATCTTGGTCGATTTTCTAAACAAACAGAGGCTGCACATGGGCGGTATAAATTACCATAGGGGCTAGTTCTAAAGTGAATTTGAAAATAAAACGAGAACCTATAGCATTATTTGAATATTTTAATATGCTATTTTACTTGAAAACAACTATAAGCTCGTAAATAAACGTATATAAACATTTATAGTATTTAATTCTGTCGGTGCTAGAATATAGACAATTTCTGTCAGTGCTAAGTATCCACTTTACACAATACCAGAATAACAATACTTATAAAAACTAAAGAACTAAATAAACAATTATATTCCTAACAAAGTATACGGTTAAAAATACATCCTTGCAGCTAAACATAGTTAAATGTTTGTTAAATTTCCTACGAAACCAATCAGTGTGAGCTTGAGATAACGCTGAGATGAAATACAGTAATAAATATTACCTTAGTGTCCACAGTAATACTACTATCTACAATATATTCACGAATTGATGAGCAGTTTATCTTCCAACACAGGGAAAGTCACTTAAAAACACTTACTAAGCCTCTCTTTAGCTCCTACATGCAATGTGCATCAACTTCTTGCAAATAAGAATTACTATTGTTGGAGTGAATTGAAAATATTATACAGTCATATGCATAAATAACTTCTCTTGGTAGCGCAATGGCGTCAAGAGTTTATTTTACCTTGCAGAGGAATTTGCACCGCAACACATCACACTGTATGAGTGTTTAAAAGAATACTTCAATTTAAGAAGAACATGACAGGGATGCTTTTGTGGAAATGCAGTTTTAATACACACAACAAATTGGATTCTAAATCACGCTATGCTGATCGCATAGGTAGGTAGGCTTTCTTCTTAGTCATATTCTCATGGCTGAGAAATCGTGATCTCATGAAATCAGGTATATCCATTTACTCTGGTTCTCCGTGTTTGTCGGTCCATTGTTTCAGTTAGTAGGGTTTGTAGTGATGTATTTGTCATTTTCTTTACTTGATCTATCCATCTAACAGGTGACCTGCCTCTCAGCCGTTTACCTTCCACCTTTCCCTGTACTATAAATTTTTCTAGGTTGTCTCCCTCTCGTCTTGTAGTGTGTCCAAAGTATTTTAGAATTCGTCGGCGACATATTGTGGACAATCTGTCTTTGACCTTCAGTTCCTTTAATATGGATGCATTGGTGCGTTTCTCTGTCCATGAAATCCGCAACATACGTCGCCAGCACCACATTTCAAACGCCTCTATTCTTCGTATGTCTGATGTTTTCCTCGTCCAGGATTCCGCCCCGTACAGGAAGATTGAGAATACGAGATATTTGACTAACATGATCTTCGTGTTTTTTGTAATCTGACGATCTTTCCATATTCTTATAAGGTTGCACATGGCTCCTCGTGCCATTGACATTCGCCTTTTTATTTATTTTTCGCACCCTTCTTGGTTACTTATTAGGGATCTCAGGTATACAAATTCATCTACATTTTCTATATTTGGAATGTTCGGTCGTGGGAGGATTTCACCTCTGTCGATTACCATAAGTTTAGTCTTGCTGAGATTTATTTCCAGGCCCAGCTTAGCACTTTCTCTCGTCACTCTATCCAACATTATCTTCATTTCTGCTGTAGCAATCAACATCACCTCCTCCTTTAGTATATTCGGTTCCGCTTCCCCTTCCTCATAGTGTTCCGAGTATTGTCTTTCTAGATCCCGATCATCGCTGTAAAGTTCTTTGCAGTATTGTGCCCATCTATTTAAGATTTTCCCTGTCTCCCATAACAACGTTCCGTCTTTATCCTCTATGGCCATTGTTTTAGGTTTAAATTTTCTCGATAGTAGGTTTACGTTCTGGAAAAGATCACGTGTTTGGTTAGTATTTTTGTGCTTCTCAATTTCTTCGCATACTTTTTTGATGTATTCATAGGTAGGCTACACTCCGTAAAATGGAAATAGCACTTATGGGAAACTTTATTTTATAATAAAGCAGAGAGAATATTATATAATATACGACGTTTACTTTTCGGCTTTTGAGAGAGAGTGTTAACGAGTGAGTTTACTTAAATGGCCGAGTGCCACAGGGAACGCTTACTATAGCGTCTTATTTGTGAGAGAATTAGGGAACAACTTCTATGGCCGAGTGCCACGGGGAGCGAATACTATCGCGACTTGCTTGGACGAGAGCTAGGGAACAAGTGAATTCTAGACTGTGAAAATGCGTTGTCTTTCTCCCTTGGCGCGTGAACTTATCCCCACTACTGTCATATCATTTTCGTAAAGAGCAAGTAACGTAAACATAAGGAAGTTGTACAAAAACTTAATATCACCGGTTGTCTTAATTAAAATTATGAATTTTAAAACAAACCTGTCGAAATCTGCTGGATAGTTTTTATAAAATTCGATTATTATAGATCGGAATTTTAGGGTTTTGAACACCCATCATGTTCAAAGTCACGGGGAAATTGATCAACGAACAGCTGTCAAAATATCTCGAATCAGCAGGCATCGTAAACGATCGCCAGTATGGCGTCCGCAAGCACAGATCAACGGGACCTGCTTGTGGAACAAAGCCATCGAGAGCTATGGCGAAACTAGTGCAGTGGCTCTCGACATGTCCAAACCATTTGATAGAGTGTGGCATGATGGATTGTTAAGCAACTTGACATTATACGAACTACCACCACCACTGCTTCTATGGCTTTCCAATTTCTTAAGAGATCGAAGCATCCGAGTTGATATTGATGGACATCTCTCCGAGAGGAATTTTACATCACTGCCGGAGTTCCGCAAGAGTATATATTATCTCCCACACTGTTCCTGCTCTATATCAGCGATCTTTTAGATAGCACAAACAATTCTATTTACAACTTTGCAGACAACAGCACTCTTAAAAAAGGCAAACACCGTAGGATCTGGCTTATCAATGACCGGACAAACATTAACTCTGGCCTCAAGCATAAAGTTATGATGATGGTCCAACATTGTACGTTTGTAATATTTGTTCATAGAAACTTGCATTAATATAACTATAACAATGCAAATCAAATCAAAATATGCTTTATTGTTTAAAAATACAAATTTTGACAACAAAGCTTCTAATACGGTTTGAGTTAAAGTTCCATCAAAACTTCAAAAAAAGTTTCAAATAAAAAAAAGTAATAAAACAAAACGGCGCGGATAAAATATGTCAATGTTTCACCTAAGAAATGGTAACAGAAAAATTCAAAAGCAAAAAGAAGATGAGGTCGAAAGATGAAAATGACTGCTCAGTATTTAAAAACTTAAAATAATTAGGCAGGAGAAATGAGAAGTATTTAAGTATTTCTTTACAGAGTAAATTGGTCTTAGCCCAAAATATCGTTTCTTAAAAAGTATATACTCCTTAATCTTCTTTATACTAAGGAACCATGAATATTAGAGAAATACTTCTTCTGTATTAGATACACAGATTCCAAAATCAAAACATAAGGCAAGGTTTACATACGTTGTCCTCTCATAATAGCCTCTTGGATCTGGTTTTGACACAGGACTCTCATACAAAGGTGTGCCTGGCAGATACATTCTTGGTTCCCCCTGTGGTTCACCCGCCCCTACATATCCATATAGCAGCTATGAAACCAGAAGTGGATGATGGACTTAACTTTGAGGGTTTTTATAGAGACTTTAACTCAGCCAATTATCAAGATATAAGAGTTTTTTTGGACCAGTTTAACTGGGATTTTTTGTTCAAGGATAAAACAGTGGATGTAATGTTAAACATTTTTTATGATATTATCTTGTTTGGTATTGACACTTATGCACCCCTAAAAAAATACTGAGCCAAAAATTCCCGATATGGTTCAGTCCTCATCTTAAAAATACTATAGTTCTAAAGAAAATGGCCCACAAAAGATTCAGGCAGACTCAGTCTAACGATGATTATCGGGAATTTAAAAGGCTGAGATCTTTGTGTAAACAATTTCAGGAGTCTTATAATGATTATATATATCTCACAGAGTTAGCCATCAGTACAAATGTAAAAAAGTTTTGGTCTTTTGTTAACAGGAGACGAAAAGATAACAGTTTTCCATCTAAACTTAACTACCTAAACCAATCAACTGATTCTGGGTTGGAAATTGCTAACATGTTTGCTGACTATTTCTCCACTGTATATTCAACCTGTAATCTCGCACTTCCAAATCATGAGGTATCCTCCTCCATTGTTCATATCCCAGAGCTCCATGTTACTATTTCCGATATATTTGCTAAACTTCATCACTTGACATCAATAAGGGACCTGGACCTGATGGAGTACCAACAGCATTTCTAAAATACTGTAGTTTTAATTTATCCAGACCCTTGTTCCATATATTTAACTTATCTCTCCAAACAGGGGTTTTCCAGATTATTGGCAATCTAGCTTCTTGAAGCCCATATTTACTTAAGTCAGACAACAAGTCCTCAGTAGCAAATTACCGTCCTATTAGCATCTTAAGTGCAATACCTAAAGTCTTTGAAGGTTTAGTTTGCGACTTGTTGTCGCCTAGGGTGATACAGGAGCAATTTGGCTTCAGACCCCATAAGACAACAGAGTTGGATCTCTTAACACATGTGGATCTTCTATCGAGAGCCTTGGAGAACGGGGATCAGGTTGACACTATTTACACTGACTTTTCCAAGGCTTTCGACAGAGTTTCTCACGGTTTGTTGATCCATAAGCTTAAAAGACTGGGAACTGGTGGACCACTAATTTCTTGGTTTGAGAGCTATTTGACTGATCGTAGGCAGATTATGAGAATAGGCAATTTTCACTCTAAAGAGGTACAGGTTCCATCTGGTGTTCCCCAGGGATCTCACCTGGGTCCTCTCCTCTTTAATGTCTTTATCAACGAGTGTTTCACATCCAGCCACTTCTTACTTTTTTCTGATGATCTTAAGTTGAGCTGTATTATAGGGTGCTCTGATGATTGTGATAAGCTTCAGTATGATTTGAATAATCTTCAAGATTGGTGTTTAAAAAATGGCATGTCTCTCAATCCTGACAAATGTAAGGCTTTAACTTTTTCTCGATCTCGGGTGCCTATTCCTTATCAATATGAGATCAACCAATGCTATCTTGAAACCATTTCATCAGTGAGAGACCTGGGTGTGACTCTGGATACGCTCTTCAATTTTCTCAGCACCTAAACCAAACAGTCACCAAAGCTTTTCAATTGCTGGGTTTTATATTAAGAACAACCCGAGACTTTACTGGTTTATCAGCTTTAAAAACACTTTACTGTGCCCTTGTACGCCCTCATTTGGAGTACGCTTATTCAATCTGGTCTCCCTTGACCATACATGTTCAGAGTCTTAGACAGGTTGAACATAAATTTTTGAAGCAAATAGCATACAAACTAAACATCTTGGATAATTATAATGACACAGACCTGCTAAGATTTCTCAATATGCCATCTATTACTACCCGACATAAAAGAAGAGATCTTATAAACTTTTATAATATATTACATGGTAGAGCAGCAGCACCAGAACTGCTTCATAAAAACGACTTAAGGGTACCCTCTAGGGCTACAAGATCTGCTGAAAGCTTTCATTTTCGAATTCATAGGACAAATTATGGCCTAAATAATTTTATATCCAGAACTGCCAGACTAGCAAATGAACACCAGTCAATAGACTTTTTTGTATCTTATAATACATTTCTGAGCCAAGTCATGAAGTGTGATGATTTGTGATTGCAATTAATATTAGGTATATGGGGCATTCGATGGTTCGTTAATTCGATGATTCGATAATTCTACACTGGCCTTATAAGACTCTTATT
Source organism: Pissodes strobi (assembly GCA_016904865.1). Lineage (NCBI taxonomy): Eukaryota > Metazoa > Arthropoda > Insecta > Coleoptera > Curculionidae > Pissodes > Pissodes strobi. The sequence continues at coordinate 19,445 of MU187686.1, read as the reverse complement.
ATTAATCTTATTATTAATCTTATTATTAATCTTATTATTGATTTAATACATATTTGTGCAGTTTACTCCTGGGGTGGTAATTATTTTGTTATGTTCTTAGTTAATTATATTATTGCTGTTATGGTTTTATTGTTAGTGTGAGTTTACTGACTCATTCTGTTATTGATTTAAGCATGTTTCTATTTATATTTCTATTTATTGTTAACACCATTGTTAATTGGGTTTTGCCCGTTGAAAAATAAAATAAATAAATAAATAAATGATCGGCAAGAGTATCGTTGACTAAGACCACCTACCGACCTTATAGCACGCTTTCGTAGTACAAATATGATGTTAAACAATGTTAATGAGCAATGCCACCAAAAGCAAATACCATACCAATATGTGACTAAACTAAAGAAAAGTACATCCCTCTAGCAACCGATTTACCCTACTCAGCCTTGACAGTTCTAATAGCAAAACATGCTGATGATAGAATAAATGTTCAAGGTGTTTGTCCAAATTGAGCTGATCCACAACATGATATTTGGTCTCTATGCTTATGTCTATAAGTGTTATCCAGTTTTCGGCTGCTTAGATAAAGTGACTCGGTGTTACCAGCAATGCCTTTGACTTTCGATAGGGTCAGGCCAAATTTTGCGCCTCAAACATTTGGTAATAAAGTTGGAACTAATGTTAGAAATAATGTTTATCCAAATGTAGTTGTAGACAAAAATTAAAGTGATTCTACAAATATAAATATAAGGATGAATGTTAAAGTAAGAACAAAGCGAAATATGAAAGCGCCCAACGTTTATATTTGTGAAGGTATTGAAATGCCTTGCGGTAGATAACCTTATATACTTACCCTATGTTGGTTGCATATCTACTAGTTTTAAGAAGAATGCCATCTTGTACTGGTATCGACAGAATGGGGTTCTTATTATAAGGTTTTTACCTTCTTTGTAACTTTGTGGAAATAAATGACGATCTTAATTTTAATTGTAATACATTACAGTCTTTTAATAACAAGCTATTTTTTTTTTTCAGTTCATTTCCTTCGAAGACCGACACTGGCACAACGACTGCTTCTTCTGCGCCAGCTGCCAAACCAGCTTGGTCGGTCGCGGTTTCATCACAGATCAGGAAGACATTATCTGTCCCGAATGCGCGAAGCAGAAACTTATGTAATTTAGCCATCAGTGGGGCCATATTATGGGACAATTTAATGGAATGCTTTGGTTTTATACTTTTCATTTTTAAGCGGAAAATTATAGAACTAAAATTCTTACATTGAGATTGTCTTTTAGATGTGTAACTTTTAAGACTCTTAAAAACCACATGACACAACATGACAACACGCACACATATTACACACATAATACACTTAAACACACTTAAAAAAGAAACAAGAAAAAAATGCAAAAAAATAACTTGAATAAATTTACTTCGATTTTGATGTAGGCAGCTTCCAGATATGCGAGAAGATACAAGAAAAGCAATGTTAATATTTTTACCTATTCACTCCCAGTGTGCATACTTATTTAGAAAGAGAAAAGACCACTATGGTGTATACTTCAAACCGTAAATTTTAGGAATAACTTATGAAGTAAATTTATTCATATAAAATAATTAATTTTCGATTTTTCGTTTTTTAGGTAATATATTTTTTTAAATTTTTTGTTTTATGTTATGCTTTATCAGAAAATTTTAGCATATTTAAAAAATAAGCCCTTCCGCTTTAATGGCTTATATTACATTTTAAGTATATTAAGCTTTTTGTATTATAATGCGAAAAATACTAAGAAGAAAGATTACTCCAACTGTAAAAATTAAGTTATTTTATTAATGGTTAATATTTTAAAACGTTTTATTTTTTATGTTTGTGAAAGTTCGACAAACATGTGAAAAGTCACATGATGATGCGATTTATTTGAATGCTTTTAATTTATATGAATATTTTAATAGTTTGTTCCCGTTTGTGAAAATTGCAAATAATAGAAATAGTTACACGTTATCAAGTAAATAAAAAAACATTTATCAAAATATTCCATATTTGATATTATATGATTGATAGTTGAAACTACGCGACCCATAAAACTTCAATAAAAATAGAATATTTTAACGCTAAATTCTCAATTCTTTAAAAATATTTATCGATTTTCTTAGTAATGTCAATTGAAATGTATAGGTTATATTTTCTAGGTTGTAATTTACCGATATAGCTGTATTTATTTTCTGACATATTTGTGTTTTAGATATAGTCAATGTATAGAGCTTAAGCATTTAAAAATCATAAAGGGCAATTTGGTGCTATTTAGTGTAAAATTGATTTTAATATTATAAATATTGATATATTACTAGCTATACAAATATTTGTTACGATTAACAACTGTTATTTTATTTTAACTTTAATTTAGATTTTATTAACATTTTTGGAATGTTATAAATTTTAAGCTTTTTAAAAAAGTAAATTTACAGGACTTTGCTTATAGGGACATTGTTATTAAATTTTATTCCTGAATAAAGTCTTATTGGAAGATTCTAAGTTGCTGTTTTTCTTCATTTAGTTTGTTTTGTAGGGTACTCGTTAGTCATGCTTCAAGCAAAAACAATCCATTGTCTTTGCTTCAAGTAATCTCTAAAACCAGGTTGCGGATGCTCATTTCCAGTCATTCTGTAGGATTTGATTGCGTTGACATTTCGTCGGTCTAAAGTGTTAACTTGCTAAGTCTATTCTAACCAATTTTATAGGTAAAGCAAAAAACGAATATTAAATAATAATTATGGTTTATCAAAGTGATTAAAATTAAGTTAATAAATCCTTAGACACTATTGGAAAGTATTTTAGTACTGGAATATGTAATTTTTTATGCTAACTTTATTTTCCAATAATTTTTGGAATTAAGTGCCAAGGATTTTTTCAATACCAAAGTTACCGGACTACCACATTCTTAAAACAGACACGGGTGTCTGCTGTGGCCCTACAATAAAACTTGAGTAGACCAGGTCAGAACCATATATTTAGTATTAAATATATGGTCAGAACACACAAATAATGCAGACACACCCTATTTTTATTACCGGGCTGAAGCAGACATTGAACCGTAGTGGCGTAGAATATTAATATAATACGGCTTGGGACTGTTGTGACTTTTTTATGGCAGTGGCACACACACTAAAGAGAGATCCTATAGCGCCCGACGAGCGGTGTGTGTGCGAAGCGGATTTATTGACACGGTTCTTTAATAGTAGTAGGTTGTAATTAGTGGGAAATAGATGTCCTGGGAGTGAGTTCCACAGTGATGCAGTGCGCCAGACAAAAGAGTTCTTGTAAAGCGATGTTCTAGGTGTTTCCAGTTGTACGACGAACTGGTGCGCTCTTGTCGTCTGTTGTGACTGTCTGACAGGAGTTGCCAGGGGCGGGATGAGGCAGGTCAAAACCTGGGAACATCTGCCGTGAAAGTATCTGTAAAACAGGGACATCTCGGCCACATGTCTGCGGTGTTCCAGACTATCCAGATTCCGGGTCGCCGACGAGACGCACAGCTCTCTTCTGAATGGAATCCAGCAGCTTTAGGTTGTGCTTTGGTACGGCACCCCAGATGTGTGAGCAATATTCTAAGCACGATCTTATTTGCGCTTTGTAAAGCAATTGCTGCGGTGTATAGGTTTTTTTCTTGCGAAATAGCCCACCAAGCGTCTGGGAGGCTTATTTTGCGATGATAGCAACGTGGTCATGCCAGGACATATTGCTATTGGCCGAGACAACCAGCAGTTCGATTGACGAGGATGAAGGAATGATCGATCCTGCCATAATGATGTCAGGGTCCGCTGTATTGGCCCTCTTGGTAAACGTGGCTGCTTGGGTCTTTGCTGCATTGAACTGGACCAAATTTCGGTCCCCTCAAGCTTCAACTTTCTCCAGGTCTTGATTAAGTGCTGTAATATGCTCCTGTCTACGGTGATAAATCTCAGTTGTTGGTAAGGGTTTTTCTGTTCTAAAGTGGGAGACAAGGGTACTGTAAACAGGATATTCGTTTCGGTCAGCAGGTCATTAATATAGATGAGGAACAGAGTTGGTGAAAGTATTGCGCCCAGAGGCACGCCCGCGTTAATAGTGAATGTGTCTGAGATGTGTCCATCAACTGCAACGTGCAGAGATCGGATCTTAAGGAAGCTGGCAAGCCAGCTGCGGAGAGAAGCTGTCGGTCCGAAGGATGGCAGTTTCTTCAGCAGTCCGTTATGCCAAATTCTGTCGAATGCTTTCGAAATATCCAATGCAATCGCTCGAGACACTCCGTAGTTCTCAAATGCCCTACTTCATAATATATGAGTGACATAGGACAATATACACCTCTGTCGATCTCTCTTTGCGAAAGCCGTACTGATTATCGCTGATTATTCCGTTGTTCTCGAGTTACTTGAGTAGTTGCTGGTTGACTACACGTTCCAGAACTTTGGAGATTATCGGGAGCAAGCCAATTGGGCGATAGTTTGAGGGCGTGGTTTTCTTGCCTTTTTTGGAACAGGTTGCACTCGAGCGACTTTCCAAGAAGATGGGTAAATCCCTTTTCCGTAAGACAGAGAAAAAACGGGCGTTAGTTCGTTGGCGCAGTTCTTTAACACGATGGCAGGTATTCCGTTCGGTCCTGATGCCTTTTGCGTATCTAGTTCTTTAAGGATTTTACGAATATCAGAGTGATGAAACTTGACTTCTGCGATGGTAGTGTTGATGTTCGATATGGTGGGGAGAGTCTTGCTTTGGGGGATGTCTAAGGTAGAGTGCGATGAAAACATTTCGGCGATCATGTTTGCTTTTTCCTTGGCTGTAGTCACCGTGATGCCACGTTCGTCTGTCAAAGGTGGAAGAGACGTTTTTGTAAAATTATTACTTACTGCCTTTGCCACTGGCCAGAAATTCCTGGAGCTACTGGGGCATTGCAAAAGTTTATTCCTGATCTTTTGATTGTGTTTGTCCTTAGTTTCGTCGATCACACGTTTGCACTCGTTTCGAGTTTCGACAAAATAATTGCGATTTTCAACGGTCTGATTTTGCTGCCGGTACTTGTAGGCTTGTTGTTTCCTACCTACAACTCTTTCGCATCTTCTGTCGAACCGGGGCTTTCCTTTCACGGTAACTTGATGGAACTTGGGATGCATGCTTCCATTCCTGAGGAGATTACTTGCGTGATCTCTTCGCAGCAGACTGATGGGTCGTCAGTGCCAAAGCAGACGTCGAGCCAAGGAAAATCTAGGTAGAACTCTCTTAGATCGGCCCAGTTTGCAAAATTGTAATGCCAAATTTTGCGAGGCAATGGTGGATCCTTCTAGAGAAGTGGCAATTCACAAACCGTTCTAATAAGTTTGTGGTCGGAAGTACCTAATGGCGGACCAACTGTAATTGTGTACTGGTCAGGATTGGTGGTTAAAAAAAGATTCAGGAGGACGGCGAATTCGCCCCTCTCTGAGATTCGAGTTGGATCGACTACAAGTTGAGCAAGCCCGCAGCTGACGGCAAATGCTTCAACTTCTCTACCTTCATTGTCGGTCTTGTTGTAATGTTTGAGCCAGTTGGTATTGTGGGCATTGAAATCTCCCAGAACGATTATTTCTGAATTGGGGAGATCGACCTATATCGAGTCAAAAGTGGTAGCTAGTGTTGTAAAAAAGCTTTGGTAGGCTCTATCGCTCGGAGGGCGAGACAACATATAAACTTGGTTAATTCCTTGGCGGTGAACTTGAGCCACATGACGTCAAGGTTGTTCGGTTCGAGTGTTTCCTCGCGGTGACATGAGAGGTCGCTTCGGACAAAAAGGCATATTCCGAACTTATATCTAAATCGGGTATATAAGTCGTAACCAGGATAGAGGTAGTTCACTGTTGTTGTAGAACATACTTGTGTTTCTGTAAGGGCTAGTATGTGTGGTCTATTTGCTTGTAGATGTTGGTGTACCGAATTTATGTTTGTATGAAGGGCTCCCAGGGCCACCCAGCGCTCGGAGATTCGAATGGCCGGTGAGTTTACTTCCGGAATATTTTAATCCTGGAAATAGGGTTAAAATGATACCACTAAGGTATCGATACTTTTACTCGATTCCGTATCGGTCGTAAAATATCGATACCTACCTGGTATCGAATGAAAGTATCGATATTTACTCATATCGGTAATCAGTGCCGTCGGTCGATTTTTTCATTAGATTTGTTGGTACATCTCTTTTTTTTGTAACATGATTAAATGGCAAATTAAAACAACCCTAGTACATGTTCAAATACAATTATTGGAATTTAGGTAAAAAAAATCAGATTTCGAGGTGCTCCCTTAGACTGTAATAAAGATAGACTCCGCGTTTCATTCATAATTATGCTGCAGCCCTAGTCTTAACACTGTCTACCCCCCTAACCTCCCAAATAAAACAAAACATAACCAATGAATGAATCTAAAGAAGTGGGGATAGCGTCTGCGGGCGATAAGCACCTCCCACTGTACAGTGGGAGGTGCTTGTCCACTTCTTTTCGCCCGCAGACCCGTTTTAATGATGGGGTCAGTGGAATACCAAAACAACTACCTCTTTTTCAACTATATACTCTAAGCGTGCTCCCCACAAACAATATTTTTTTGCGATGTTTTCCTAATAAACGGCTCCTTGAAGCAGTGACTGTTGCGCCAGCATTCGAAAAAAACCTCTCGCATGGTACAGAGGTACTAACAATGTGTAAAAACATTCGCACCTGATTATATCACGTTGGAAATGCAGGTTTTAATTCTTCCCATTCATCCAATGGATTGGTTTTTAATGTGCAAACATAAACTGCCAGCTTTTTATGGTATTGTCCAAAATCGAAATTTTCGTTGGAAGTTTCTTCTTCTAATCCACTGCTCGAGTAATATTTGAATTCAAGAAAATAAAACTTTGTCATAAAAATTAGTTTAGGTTAACTTCTTTCATCTTTCTTTTTTCCGATTTATGGAGTTGGCTGCCAACCTTTTCTACTTTCAGGGCCGTTCTCCAGCACGACCACTCGTCCAGGCTAAGCTAGACGGTGGTACTAACGGTAGAATCTCCAACTATGGCGGTTATGTACCCGTGGAGATTCCGATCTTTCACAAAAAACTTTATATCTATGAAGGACACAGGTAGAAAAGGTCCCACGGCTGCCCCCGGCCTGGGCACCGGCGTGAATGGGCATTTCTTCTGGCTATGAATATATGAAAGGCACAGACTACGCTGGCTAGGGCAGACTTCAGTGCTTTGTGTCGGAATGATCACAAAATGGCGGCATAACCAGTCACTGGCACGATCTCGAAATATCTCACCGCTGGACCCTTCTTCGACTTCTTTCTCTCTGTCTCTTGCGAGCGGCTACATCAAAGAAGAAAATGGGCTACTATACAGTGCATTCGACCTCACAACTTTGCCAAATTTCTGTAAATGGGAATAGATGTTCGAATTTTTTTTTTATCGCTAATTACAATTATTTTTTGTTGTAAAACGTCCGAATTCACCCTACAATCATCAAATACATACATCTATTTATAACCGAGACCCTTGCGATACGAGTACTTTTGACCGATACCTATTTCGTAATCGGGTCTAAAGTATCGATACCAAAAGTACTGAGTATCGAAAGAGAACTATGTAGTAAGTACCTGTATTTACTCGTATCGTTTCAGCCCTACCTGGAAGCAGCATCATGTGCATATAGTCCTACTGTGGAACCCGGAACTAACAGCGCGGAAGCGGAACGTGATGCGGGAAAACCACTTTATTTTCACCGGATGGTGCGAGTAGGTGTATGCATCTACCACCTAGAGCCGCTTCCACTGATGGCATAGGCCTTGGTTGTCCCTAGTCTGACAGGGGTAAGAATGGGCTTTGTTGGATCACTCCCCAGTGATCAGCTCCGGACTTTGTTCTTTGGTGTTCTCCAGCCTGGAGGAGGTCGATGAGATTTAATGGGCCAGATCCCGTGGCAACTCGGAATGACGGATGGCGGGGGCGTCACTCCCCGTAATCAAACTGCTCTCACCATTTGACGCTCCTGCCAGCTAATATAATGCAGCCCTCTTGTCACAAACTGACATTGATTAGCTTCAGACTTTGTACTTCGGTGTTCTCCAGTCTGGGGGAGGACGACGGGATTTGATGAACCACATCCTGTGGCAACTCGGAATGGGTGGACGTTACTCCTCGTAATCAAACTGCTCTCACCAGTTTGACGTTCTTGCCAGTAAATACAACGCAGCCCCTCTTGTCACAAACTATCATTGATCAGCTCCAGACTTTGTACTTCGGTGTTCTCCAGCCAGGGGGAGGAGGAGAACAATGGGGTTTGATGTGCCACATCCCGTGCCATCTCGGAATGGCGTGGGCGTCACTCGCCGTAATCAAACTGCTCTCACCAGTTTGACGTTCCTGCCTTCAGAAAATGGTTTTAGAACAATAGGGAGACAAAGGTGTTTTTCTCTTTTTCAAAATTGTAAACATGATTTTTGATTCAGCAAGTCATTAATATAGATGAGGAATAAAGAGAGTTGGTGAAAGTATTGCGCCCTAAGGCATGTCCGCATTAATAGCGAATGTGTCTGAGATGTGTGCATCAACTGCAACGTGCAGAGATTGTCTTCGAAATATCCAACGCAATCGCTCGAGATTCTCCGTTGTTCTCAAATGTCCTCCTTCATATATAAGTGACATAGGCCAATATGTCTTCTGTCGATCTCTCATTGTGACAGCCGAATTGCAGACTAAAGGGAGATCCTATGACGCTCGACGAGCGATGTGTGTGTGTGCGAAGATGTTGATTCACACAGGACACAGTTCTTGAATAGTTGTAGGTTATAATTAGGGGAAAACAGATGTCCTGGCAGTGCCGAATTTACAATAAAAGCGCCCCTAGGCACTTTCTCCAAGCGCCTCCCGACAATGTTCGTATCGGTATAAAGAAGGAAATAAAGTTAAGTTATTATCATAAGGCAAAATAATTGCACATAATTTTTATTATACTCCCATATTATGTCTTGGAAATCAACTTTATTAGTGTCACTGTTAATAGAAAGAACCGCCAATGGTTGGAATTTCTTGGCCAACCGAGTTCCGTAAGTACGTTTTTGTTCGATTTAATGTCCATAATGATCTTACTCCTGATGTATTTTTAATTGGAAGTGTTAAACAAAATTTTTGACACTATCTCGATATTTGGAAACATAGTTACCAAGTTTTTGTAATTAATACATTTAGGATAGTGTTTGATATTGCTGATATCGTAAAATTCTTTAATTAAATGTTTAAATTGGAGGATCTCCTGAATTAATGATTCATCTAAATCATGTGAATATAAAGTTTACAATAATTTTGAATTAGAACGGATCTCCACGCCACACGTCTCATATAAAAACCTAGACTGGCAAATGTTCCGACAAAGCATGAATGAGATCACCCTTATCCCGAGGCAAATCGATACTGTCCCGGAGCTTGAGCAAGAAGTGAACAACTTAACCTCTAACATCCAGCGCGTGCGAGACGCCCTATGTCCAGTAGTCAGGAAGAAGCCATACGTAGAAACTCTTCCTGACGACATCCTACACCTTATTAATTTCCGTAACCGACTTCGGCGCAGGTGGCAAAGGAACCGCAATAATATTGAAAAACAACGTATAGATGCGATCACCGAGCAGATTAAGACTCAAATCCGCGAGCATAAAACCACGAAATGGATGCGCTTCGTGAATGAGCTCGGCACAGAAGATGGCTCTCTGTGGAGGCTCGCGAGGCAGGTCCGTGGTGCTCAGGCCGAATTCCCGGTGATTAATCACCGAGGTCGCGACGTACTTGACGATCAAGGAAAGGCCGAAGCATTCGCGGACTTCCTTGAGGGAGTACATAGCAGTGCACCGGACACTGTGCCATTGCACGCGCATATCGCGGAGCGGTCCAATCTGTTCGGTGGTCGTGCATACCCTATACCACCCTCAGTATTCAATCAACTGCGAATAACGCCTGGCGAAATTCGCAAAGTCCTGAGTCGCCTGCCAAAGAACAAGGCTCCGGGAATTGATACAATTCCCTACCTCCTCCTCAAAAACCTTCCCTTAAAAACCGTTATACAGTTAATGCACATCATGAATGCTATAATTCGCCTGCAGCACTTCCCAACTCCCTGGAAGGAAGCGAGGATAGTGCTGTTCCATAAAAGCGGCAAAGACCCGCACCAGACCAGTTCCTACCGACCAATATCGCTCTTGAGCACCCTGAGCAAAGTTACGGAGAAGCTCTTGCTGCCGAGGTTTCCACTTTTTTGCCCCCGCACCCCCCCTCCGGTGCCACTGGGATAGACCCCGCCCACTTGGCCTCGGGTGTATTCAACCTTGAATGACATTGAGCTAATTTGACCTTGAATGCCCTTGACATTTGATCTTGAATGCCCTTGAGTTTTTTGTTGAAGGTCGCGCATATGGTCTTGTGATTGCTCCAAGCGTGTACGACTTTGAACGTCCTTGGGACTGCTTTGTGTTGTATTGAACCGTGAATGACTTGGCTAATTTGACCTTTAATGTCCTTGAGTGTGTTGTTGAAGTTCGCGCGTATGACCTTGGGATTACACCAAGTGAACGCTCTTAGGACTGTTTGCAGAGGGTTATTGTTCACGATGTTTGAAAGTCAGTTAAGGAAATGCAACTTGACTTTGTACCCCTTGAGATAATTTATAACGACATCAACCTCGAGTGTCCTTGCTGATATTTGAAGATCACACAATTGACCTCGAATGACTTTGAGCTTGCCTTGGAACTTTTAGTGTGACGTCACATCACCTTCAGAAATATATTGTGGCGGTGGTGGGGGTGGTGGATATAAAAGGTTTAATAATACAGAGAACAGTTGTTGTCTTGTTGTCTAGTAAGCAAGGTATATTTTGATTTAAGCATCTTATTACATACCATAATGTTTTACCAGTGTGAAAAGTGCGGCAAAGCATTTACGCGTACTTACAACATGCGTCGCCATCAAATGGAGTCATGTCCAATGAAAAACGTAGAAAAGGGACCAGCTGGCAAACGTGCAACAGTAGATTCGGGCACCTCGACATTGAGTATGCACACTTGCACATCATGTAATGTAAACATTCCAACAAATCAGATTGTTCGACACGAAAGAACACTCCAACACAGAAATAATTCAGTTATTCCATTTTCCCCCAATGTCCAGCTAATTCAGAGTGCATTCAAATGCAGAATAGCTAGTTACCGAGTATACCCAAACAATGACCATATTAACTACACATTGTTTTTCAATGATGTTAAAAACAATGTGATGGATTTGTTGGGTAACATGCTAACAAGTCACGGTGTCATTAAAGTCAATATGGAAGTATTTGGTTTATATCTACTGCCATCATCTGAAGTGTACAGTGAAAAATCATTCAATACGCCAAACCAAATAATAGATGTGTCTTCAGATTTGGAGTCTATGTTCGAATGGTTTATTGGGAAAATGATGTTGCAGACAACAGAATTCCAGGAAAAAGATTCAGGTAGGTTGACGAATGGAAACATGTAATTTTTGCCATCGTGAAACATATACATATACATGCAACCATTATTTTTAATTACATCACATAATAATGTATTCGTTTAATTTCAGGTTGGGCATTACAGAAAATCACTTATTTGGAAGTTAATGTGAATAAATTCAGTCCTATTGGGGGTTCGTCATATATTAAGCTACCATATTTCATAGAGAAAAAGATGGCCGTTATCAATGTGAAGAACCAAGATCAGTGTTGTTTTATGTGGGCTGTAACATCTGCACTGTGTCCTGTTAGAGCATTCCCCGATCAAATCTCATCATACCCACATTTTTCCACATTATTCAACACAGCAGGTATGAATTTTCCTGTAAAGTTATGTGATATTAAACATTTTGAAGAATCGAATAATATATCTATTAATGTCTACGGTCTCGAAAGCAAATTTGAAAAGAATAAACTGATTTGGGAAGTTGTTGGTCCATTACGGTATGCCACCAAGAAATTGAATATACATATTAATTTACTGATGGTAACCAAAGATTGTGATAATAATGATGGTGATCATAGATGTGAATCAGCATGTGTACAGACACATTATTGTTGGATCAAAAATTTGTCTCGACTAGTTTCCAATCAGATAAATTCTCATGAACACAAAATTTATTTTTGTGATGGATGTTTATTGTATTTTCACACAGCAAGATCTTTGGCTATGCATCAGAGTCACGATTGTAATCATGTATATACAACAATACCAACAGTGAACCATAAACTTGACAAATTTGGTAAACACGTTCCGGAAAATATTTTAAAATTTGAACATTTTGAAAAACAATTGAGGGTGCCATTTGTTGTTTATGCAGATTTTGAATCAATTCTGAAACCGGTTGCTAATACAGAACCAGATCCAAGAAAATCTTATACATTAAAAAGTGTCAAACATGAACCTCACTCCTTCGCATATTTAATTAAATGCTCTTTTGACGATTCTCTTTCCAAGTTTGAGCTATATCGAGGTCATGACGCTGCAAAAGAGTTTGTGTCTCGCCTAGAAATTGATTTAAGGGGGTTATATAACACCTATTTAAAGGATTTTAAACCAATGATTCCCTTGAATAATGAGGAGAAGATTCAATTTAGAAATAGTAAAGTTTGTAACATTTGTGAACAACCGTTTGAAGACGGCGATGAGAAAAAAGTTCGCGACCATTGTCACCTTACCGGGAAATTTAGGGGTGCAGCCCATGGAATATGTAACGTTAATTACAAGTTGCCCAATTTTGTTCCAATAGTATTTCATAATTTGAGCGGGTATGATTGTCATATGTTTATAAAAGAGTTATGTAGGTATGGGGACAAAATTGATGTTATAGCTCAAAGCAAAGAAAAGTATGTTGCATTCACAAAGAGCATCTATATGCATGATTATGTTGACAAAAATGGGGCTTTGAAAAAGAAGTATTTAAAGTTACGATTTATAGATAGTTTTAAATTTTTATCATCGTCTTTGGCAAATTTAGGAAGTGGTTTATCCAATGATCATTTTAGGGAAACAAAAAAACATTTCTCCGATAATGAAAAATTTGATCTGATGCGTCAAAAGGGTGTATTTCCATACAGTTTCATCACCGATTTAAAAAAGATGGCTAATCCAATTCTTCCAACAAAAAATGAATTTTATGATGAACTAAATGAGGAACACATTTCTGACGCAGATTATGAGAGAGCTACACGAGTTTGGCGCGTATTTAATTGTAAGAATCTTGGTGAATATTCAGATTTGTATTTAAAATCTGACATCCTCCTTTTATGCGATGTATTTGAAAATTTTCGTGATCAATCATTGGCAACATATAAATTAGATCCTATTCAATACTACACTTTACCAAGTTTGTCGTTTGATTGTATGTTGCGCATGACCAAGGTGGAGCTAGAGTTGTTGACAGATATTGATATGATTCACTTTTTTAAAAATGGCATTCGCGGCGGAATAAGTCAGTGTACTGAGAGGAAGCATATCGCCAATAATAAATTTATTCCAAATTATGATCCATCAGAACCATCATCTTTTATAATGTATTTGGATGCCACGAATTTGTATGGCCATAGTATGTCACAATCATTACCATTTCGTGGGTTTAGATGGTTGTCTGAGCAAGAAAAATTAGATCTCAATATATTGGATATCGCAGATGATAATAAACACGGTTATGTTCTAGAAGTTGACATACATTATCCTCAAGACCTACATGATAAACATTCAGATCTTCCATTTTTAGTTGAAAGTTTTTTACCGCCAACCGGAGAATCTAAATTAAAAAAATTAATTCCTAATTTAAATGAAAAAAGAAAATATGTAGTTCATTATCGAACGTTGAAACAAGCTATTCGAAATGGTTTGATAGTGACACAAACACATAGAGTATTGATATTTGAACAATCACCGTGGTTGAAAAAATATATCGACTTTAATACCGAACTAAGAAATAAGTCAAAAACAAAATTTAATAAAGGCCTTTTTAAGACGTATAATAATTCGGTTTTTGGGAAGACCATGGAGAATGTTGAAAATCGTAAAGACATAAAATTGGTGACCCATTGGGAGAATATTAGAAAGAAATTGGGCGCGAAGGCGTTAATAGCTCGCCCCAATTTTAAAACGTCCTCTATTTTTACCGAAGATCTGGTCGCGATTCACATGGGTAGACTAAAAATACTTTATGATAAGCCGTTATATATTGGGTTTTCAATATTGGACATATCAAAAACCGTCATTTATGATTTCTTTTATAACTTTATTAAAGCCAAATTCGGTGAAAATGCTTCCTTATTGTACACTGATACAGATTCTCTAATATTGAAAGTATATACGGAAAACTTTTACCAGTTTATTGTTGAACACCCCGATAAATTCGATACATCAAATTATAGCATTGACAACATTTATAATATTAGGAAAAGTGAATCAGTAGTAGGTAGAATGAAAGACGAGTTTCAGGGTGACCCCATAAAGTGTTTCTATGGCACCGGTGCTAAAGCCTATTACGTCAGTTCAATAAGCAATGAAATTAAAAAAGCGAAGGGTGTAAAAAAGGCTGTAATCGATAAGCAACTTAATATTGAGGATTATAGAAAAGTTGTAGAGCGCGGGGGATTAATATTTCGAAAAATGAAAACTTTCAAGAGCGAATTGCATGACGTTTATACTGAAATTGTAAATAAAGTCGCACTTTCTCACGCAGATGATAAGCGTTATGTGATTCCAACAACAACTAAAATTCTGCCTTGGGGTCATAGCGACATAGAATTTTATAAATCAGACCCAGATGAAAATTTAAAACTGTTTATACACATTGCTGAAAATTTACTTAGAGACGATAGCACTGACTATATCTAAGATGTGAATGTATAATGTATTTTAACACATGTTTTTGTAAATTATCTATGTGATAAAACTTTGTTTTAATAAAATATTGTTTCAAAATTGTATGTGACTTTAATTGATATTAAACTATTTTCCACACCACCGAATGGGGTTGGATTATTTGTGCATTTTTATCCTGGTTTGGTAAAAAGTTGTTTAAAATAGGAAATGCAAGATTAAGAAATGAATTACAGTCAGGTAAAGTTATATTATTAAAAAAAGAATGTAAAGAGCTTCCGGTCGGGCTTATTCTTTAATAAGTATCACTAAAGAATAAACCCTTAACGGGGCTGCCAGGCGTGAACTGAGCTCTTTGTCGCACCCCATTCGTTTTTTAAGGGAAACGAAATTTCAAACGAAAAACCCAGGTAAAAACAGAATTTAGATCTAGAGACTCAAATCCTCTTTTTCCGCTCTCGATCTCGAGTGGTTGCACAATATGCAAACCCCCGTGTGGACGAAAACGTATAGTTTTCCACGACAGTTTGCACACTTAAGGTCCGACTGTACAAATCCCATTGGCACTTTGTCATGCCTCTGATGACGCGATGCTTTTGGCTTTGGACGCGCCATGCCACTGTAGCACTCCTCACATAATAAAGCACCACCAGGCAGGCTGACGTAGCTTATAGTGCGGCAATACGTTGGTGCGGCAATGTTTCCACAGAAACGAAGTACAGCTTGACGCCCGTCAAGCTGAAACGAATCCATTTCTAGGAATTCGTCGACAACAATACCTTCATCAGCCATGTTAATACTTATGGAGCTTTTCAAAGTATGAGTTTAACTCTCAAATGCGGTGCTATTTATTTCATTTCTATAAATGAGGAGTACTCATAGCGCATGTCCTTCACATGAACCCATAAAAATCTCAAAATGTGGCAACAGTGGTTTTAAAATGTGTTGAGTTAATGTATATGATTGTAGACAATTTTAAAGTGTGGCAACAGAGGATTTTATTATTTTCAATTTTCTTTATGCTATTTGACGGAAATAAATTTATTCCTCAGATTTTAAATTCCACGATTCATAGAACAGCAACAGTGTTAAGGTGTCCAAATCAGCTTCAATCTCCCGCATCTTACTTCGCCAAGCACTATATTCCATATGCCCGCCCTGCCGTAACCTACAATAAACGGTGCCTTGATGTAACACATTGACAATTGCAGCGCATGTTTCGCCGAGATCGGGGTAGTTAACAGCATGTTGTCGATACATCTGAATGCATCGCAAAAGATTGTTCAGAATGCTGCAAACGTTGCACATGTTAATGCCTTGTCGAGAAATATTGCAAGATCTAGGAGGAGGTCGCATTATATAGCAATATGAATGCAGAGAGGGGTTTGGGGTGCAGGACGCGCATGACTTGTAGTATTAAATAAGGAAAGGGCATATCATCAGATTTTTACAAGAACACATTACATATAGTTCACAATGTGGTGACATTGAAATACCCTTGTGACGTATTTTATATTGCGTATGGGTAACTAAAATAATCTCGAAAACGTTATGCTAACACGGCAATGTCAACTTGAATTGTTCTAGAAAATATCTTGTGATAGAATGGAAGACGTGAAGCAGCAAAGTCACCTTGATATGGCCTAGTAAATATGTTGTAGTAGAATGGATGGGGGTGAAGCGGTAGCAAAGACACCTCGAAACTTTCGAGTGCGTGTGTTGCGACAAAGCAATTAAAGTTTTTAGTGGTGGTGGTAGTAGGATGGGAAGGGATGAAGGGAATAAAAAGGCTTGTTTCTTAAACGTTGAGATAGTTCTTCGTTTGCACTTTGAGCGTTCTAGTGTTTTTATACGCCAAATTTAAAATGTCTTACTATATGGGTGAAGAAACGCAGGAAGCCGTAGTTGCTGATCTCCACAATGACGATGGAATGGAGAAAATTATGATGGAGTTGGATTGCTATGACGTCGAGCGAGTAGCCTCATCATCTGCACAAGCCGAACAACCAGCTTCTTCTGCGGCGAAATGTGTGGTGCTACAAAATGTTAAATTAGCGCCTGCAAGAATCACGAAGCGGCCACGTCGGAGTTCAACGCTACAGAATCTGCTGACCGACAACGGTGAGGTGGGAGTACCCAAAAGGAAGCATAGAAGAAACACACCAACCGCAACAACCGCTCCGACGCTGGAAAGCATCGCAACCACCACAACTGCGACGACGTCGGCATTACTTCAAGCATATAATGATGATGTGCCCCAAGCCAAGTCACCGCCACCGCCGACATGGTTGAATGATTTCAAAGGGGAGCGAAGAAACGTGATGCTGGAAACATATATGTTGAAGCGGACAGTTCTGAAGGAGTTGGGTGAGCATGAAAAAATAATAGCAGACACAGAAGTACAGATAGCTTTGCTGCAAAATGATCTGGCGGTGCGAAGGATGATGGCCGAGGAGTGCAGAATCCAGTTGGGCCATTTTTCCAATATTTAGATATAGGGGTAGTTTTAGTTATTTAGTTCATTGTGTATATATATATATGTATTTAATTGTAAAAAAATAAATAAGTGTAAGTGTAAGTGTAAGAAAATGTTTAATATACAAGTTGTGAGAAAAATATAAATTGAAACGAAAATGTAAGAATATAAGTATGAAAAAAATAGATTATTTCTAATAACACAAGATTTGTTTTAATATGTGATATACATAATTTTAAAAATAGTATTCAATACTCGCCACCCCAACTCAGTTGCGCTAAAATAATTTAAAAAATACTATTTTCTATAAAAGAGCGTATAACACTTTAAATTTTAATACATTTCATTTTATCTTAACTTCACTATTAATTTGCTGGCTTAATGTAAACAGGGTGTTTTAGCTGATTTCCACACCACCCATGAGGTACAGCTGTTGGCGCGTTTTTTTTATAGTGGTATCCCCAATAGGCCTATATCCACTCTGCTATTCCGACGCTACCTACTCATACAGATTTTCATATGAATCCATGAGTTCTTCCAAGTCAGCGTGCAACCCCACATATCGGTTAACCTCAGCAGGCGGAAGTTGATTTCCAACTTCTTCCGACTGATTTGGGGGCATAGGTATTGCCGGTTCTTCGGCTTCGCGCCTTGCCGCAGGCTCTACGCCTTCGCGCCTTGCCGCAGGCTCTACGGCTTCACGCCTCTCTTGTCGTCTTGCAGTCGGCCCCCTCACAACCCCGCGTCGAGCAATAGGCATACCACGTCTTGCGACCTGAGCGCGCCCCCTTCCATGCATAACAAGGAACACATTCACTTGAGGCTCGTCGGGCGCTCCAACCCGCTCATCATTCAACCGTATGACGGTTGTCTCGGGCCCCCAAACGCAGGTTCTACACAACCCATTCCAATTTATTGTTTGTGTTCTATTTCCACACCCAACGCAGACAACTCTACCATTGACGCTATAAGGTGTAGCAACACCCGTCGGTTTACTTGGAGCAGTCATATCTGCTAAGGTTGCAATAATAATGAAACTCTCGGGGAGCTGCTCGCTTATCTAGGCAAATTGGAGGAGTGGGGGGAGGTGCAGACAGAAATGCGCATGCGCATTGGTTTTTTTTTTGTAGGTTATTTTGGGGTGGGGTGGTTCGAGCTGGTTCGGGGGTGGTTCGGTGGGCCATGGCGCTCTACATGAGGCAAAGATTTTGCAACAAAACTAATTTTGCAAGAAAAATAATTGAAGCAGCAATGCAGCTAACGAAAAACCATATAAATTTCACCCAATAATTTTTTGAAAAAAATAAATAATGATATAATTATTAATAACTTTTACAACAAAACTAATTTTACATGAACAATTATTTGAAGAAAAATGTGTAGAAATGAAAAGCATGCATTTTTCATCCAACACTTTTTGGCCTATCTCCTACCGTTTTTGTCCTACGATTTTTTAATTACTTTGGAAAAAAATTTGGAAAAAATTTTAAAGTCCGAAAATTTTTTTTTCGTCAAAAAATAATTTTACGTAAAAACTTATTTGAAGAAAAATGCGTAGAAATGAAAAGCAAGCATTTTTCGTCCAACACTTTTTGGTCTACCTCATACCGTTTTTGTCCTACGATTTTTTAATTACTATGGAAAAAAATTTGGAAAAAATTTTAAAGTCCGAAAATTTTTTTTCGGCAAAAAATAATTTTACGTAAAAACTTATTTGAAGAAAAATGCGTAGAAATGAAAAGCAAGCAATTTTCATCCAACACTTTTTGGTCTACCTCCTACTGTTTTTGTCCTACGATTTTTTAATTACTATGGAAAAAAATTTGGAAAAAATTTTAGTCCGAAAATTTTTTTTTGCCAAAAAATAATTTTACGTAAAAACTTATTTGAAGAAAAATGCGTAGAAATGAAAAGCAAGCATTTTTCGTCCAACACTTTTTGGTCTACCTCATACCGTTTTTGTCCTACGATTTTTTAATTACTTTGGAAAAAAATTTGGAAAAAATGTTAAAGTCCGAAAATTTTTTTTCGGCAAAAAATAATTTTACGTAAAAACTTATTTGAAGAAAAATGCGTAGA
>MU187685.1:4374-70910 GCA_016904865.1 Pissodes strobi | reverse complement strand
TTTTCTACGAGCGCAGTCCAAACAAGCACAGAATAATAATGACCCGTATTTAAATAAAAGAAAAAGTATCTGTCAATTATACCTACTGTTGCTTTACATGACTATTATTGTTGACCTGACATGACTTAAAAATATATGGTTTTTGGTTTAAGTTGTAATATCGCGAATTACGGAAGCTTTGAGAGAAAAGGGAATGATTAAGATTTAAAACGGTTTTCTTATGTTGCATAAATAATTCGATCAATCACATTTTTCTTCAACATGCCAGGATACATTCAGGTAAGTCTTGGGGTCATTAGAACTACTCTTCATTTTCTTAAGGCTTTCTAGCGACGCTGAGGATTATGTTTTTTGGGATACTTCGTTTTACACCTAGATTTGTTTAAAATCTGTCAATCTGACAATTATAAGTATTGTTGCTTGACATAATTTTTTACTACTATACCGAGGATTTCAAAATATATGGTTTTTGGTTTAAGTTACAATATCGCGAATTACGGAAATTTTTAGGGAAAAGAGTATAATTATGACTTAAAACGGTTTCTTATATTGCATAAAAAGGCCAAAAGTGTAAAGTTTCTAAAGGTATATGAACATGTTCTTGTCTCTGGTGATTTTAGAGAATTTTACTTTCCCGCACACTTTCCCGCATAGCGTGCGGGAAAGTACTACTTCGCGCACTGAGTAGCGTGCGCAAAGTAGCCACTTTGCGCACGCTCGTAGAAAAAAGACCGTTTTAACAACGTTAAAATTGCCTATGTCGATTTTTGGTGCAAATTGTAGGTAGTTAAATTAACATTTAAATGCAACGTTTCTGCATGCCATTCATTTTAAGATTTGTATATAGTATATTGTGCAACAAGTGCTGAAAAGAAGACTTTTCACACGAATGAGACAGTTTGGTGACACGAGCCGTAGACGAGTGTCATAAAGTCTTTTCAGCACGTGTAGCACACTATACTTTTTCTACGACTGCTACATACAGGGCGCCCCACTGGGAGTGTGGTGAAAATTACATGTTATATGGGAAACTTTTTTATTATTGATTGATTGATTGAGTTCTGCAATGGATAGTTGCAGGGGTACTGTTGTGTGTGTTGTTGAGAGTATGGAGGAGCATAAATCTGCAGCTGTTGAGGTTGGGTTGTTGGAATAGAGACAGTGTTCTGAATGTTTTTTAATCACCTGCAGAACTCTCATCTGAAAATCTATAATCTGGTTGTCAGTGAATTTTTGAACAGAAGGAAGAATGCCCTTAAAAAATTGCATATGATGGTCCTCTTGGTCTCCTGCCTCGATCGATTTAAGCATCCTTAGTTCAAATTCCTTGAGGGTTCGCTTCCTCTTCCTCGTTGACTGTTGCATAGATGTAGTCTTCACGGTACGGATGTTTGCAGATGGAGTTTGCCAAGTATGCTTTGTTGCATCTGGAGTCGCCGTCCCTTGATCTGTTGCTGACTGGACTTCTTCACTCTGCTGCTGACTTTCTGCCTCATTTGTGTGCTCATAGGCCATGCTGGAATCAGTTGACCGGTGATATAAGCCTTGCTCTAGAAAATTTAGTTGTTCGTGATACAAATACTTTCGCAGTTTAGACGCAGCAGCTCCTGATTTTTTTCGAGTTTTTGTCTCGGTTCCTCCATTTGAGCCACTGGTCTCTGAGATTATTCCACCTTTTAACAACCAGTTGACCTGTAACAAGAAAAATATTCAAAAATACTAGACTTGAATTTTTGATTTTCAATTTATTGTTTACTTTTTTTTTACTTTCAGGTACCTGGCTAGTGGATGTAGCTTCACAGATCTGTATTATAGCTATGGATTGGGAATTTCTACAATTACAAAAATTGTTCGAGAGGTCTGTGACATTCTTTGGCCGTGCTTAGTTGAAGAATTTATTCCTAAACTTACGAAAGAACGCTGCGAGTCAGTTGCTGCTGGATTCGAAAAACGAGCAAATTTTTTCCACTGCATTGGTGCTGTGGACGGGAAACACATTAGAATTGTAAAACCGAGTTTAGTGGTTCCTTATACTATAAATATTAGTCGTATTTCTCAGTTGTGTTGATGGCAGTTGCTGACTCGAATTATCGATTCATTTATGTTGATGTAGGTGCATATGGGAGTGAGTGTGATTCAAGTATTTTCAAAGAAAGTACTTTGTGTAAGGGTATACAAGAAAAGTCCTTGGAATTGCCACCTGCAAAGCCATTACCTGGTTCTGAAGCTCCAAACGTACCTTATTTTCTCATAGGAGACGAAGCTTTTGGATTAAGTACTAATTTACTACGGCCTTTTGGAGGAAAGGAACTTTCACAGAAGAAAAGAATTTTCAATTATCGCCTCAGACGAGCCAGGAGATATGTTGAGTGTTCCTTTGGTATACTGACAAACAAATGGAGAATTTTACATCGATCTTTGAATGTTAATACAGATTTTGCTGTTAGTATTGTGAAAGCTTGTGTAGTGCTTCACAATTTCGTGAGGAAAGAGATGACTATAACTTTGAGGATACCATGACAGTTGTGGGTGTGAATGATTTGCCAGCACAACCAAATATGCAAGGTGGAAGGGCAGCTAATAATATCAGAAATGTTCTAAGTGACTATTTTCTAACTGAAGTAGGCAAAGTATCATGGCAGTTGTCAAAAATTTAGGAGTCTTGTTTTATTAAGAATACTATTACCCTATTTTGCCAATAGAGGCAAATGATAAAATAATGTTAAACTTACCAAATTCTTTTCTTTCCCCGTCACTCAAATTTTCAAAATTTTCCTTCAACTGGGCACAAATACTTCTCCACGCTTCTGTTTTTTATTGCGATTTTTGTAATCCTTTTGTTCTTTGTCTCAGATTTCTGGTTTATCCTGGACTAAACTAATCAGGAGTTTAGAATCTATTTCTTCTACTTCTTTCGACATGATCAAATGCTCGTAGCTACACTGCAGAGTACACACAGTCTTCGCTCGACAACAGACTACACGCTACTGGCCTGCAAACAAGTATAGACCAATCGGTCGATTAAACACTCGGATCATGTAAACGCCTTCATGGCACACTGTAGTCCGTTAGCGCATAAGTCCGGGCGATTGCCCGTCCGAGCTCCGTGAGTTTTAGCGGGTACATCCGGGCGTTTTGTATGCCCGGACGGCGATTCACCCGTGTCCGGAAAGTGTGAAAGAACCCATGCTAAACTGTGTATTACTACTTGTCCCGTTGACGGGCGAAACTCGGACGGACAAACACCCTGACCATGTGAAAGAGGCCTGGGTGTGCTTAGGTGCGGCACCCCAGCTGTGTGAGCATTATTCTAAGCACGGTCTTATTAGCGCTTTGTAGAGCAAGAGCAGCTGCTGCGGTGTATACATTTTTTGTTGCGAAGTAGCGCACTAAGCTTCTGCGGGGCTGATTTTGCGATGTTAGCAACGTGGTCATGCCAGGACCAGTAGCGTGCCGTGGGTATAAGGGCGGGAGGGGCGAGCTATTTCGAGGGCGCCGAATGATGAGCCATTTGCAGTTTGCATTAGGTGGCTGAGGCGGGTTAGATAGAGGGCGGGTGGCATTCCCCCCCTGGCCCCCTATACGGCACGCTACTGGCCAGGACATATTGCTATTGCCCGAGACACCCAGTAGTCCGATTGACAAGGATGAAGGAATGGTCGATCCTACCATAATGACTAATGACAATGTTTCGTGATATCATAAACTTTGTGAAAAAATGCGATAAAATTGTGATTTTAGATAAGAATTTCATATAATTCTGGCCATTATAACAATAGTAATACATACATTGTTTTGAATGTAATGCTTTTGTTTTCTGAAGCTATCCCGCCTTTCTGTACGGACTGTGCGGAGGTTGCACGTTCGCTTGTGCACAGGAGCAACCCCGACACTTATCCCCACACCACCTCCCTTTCAAACACAACTGCCTGCACTCCCCCCTCACTTGCGCGCAGTGACACAGCGTGAAAAGATATTTTTTCTATTATTAAACCTATTTACGGACCTTCCTGTGGGGATAAAAGACAATTCTGGTCCAAATAGATAGCCCTGTATCTGCGTAGTCCAACAGTACCCTAATTTTTGTTTTTCGGCGCTTTCTTCCAGATATATAGGCCGGTATTCGAATAAATGCATTAAGTTGCCCCTGAAAAATAGGCAACCGTTCCATAGCTGCCCCTGCGCGGCGGGCCAGAAGCACTACTTCTTAAATGTTACCTATAGGTATGTACTTGAATCGTGCTAAGTTGCATCCCAGCAGAATGAAGTGCAAGGTTGGATTGAAATATCTGCCTTATCCTCCGTACTAACACGCATTCAGTACGACACTCCCTACGGTTCGGGTCGTAATTCTTATACTTGTGTTTTAATAGCTATCATTAGCTGCTCATTGCATAAAATACTACTAATTCTGTGTTTTTTTACCTATTTTAGCATAAATTTTCATTAAACTACATTTAAGGGATTTATTTAAACCTATGTTATCCCCGCTATTTTGGCATATGGCTAATGTAAGAACTCTTACCGAGGTAATTGATATTATTACATTTACGGCATAATTTTTTTCATCGATTTCAGATTGAACAAGCATAATATTGGTTAGAAAATATAAGAAGAAAATATTTGCTAGAAAAATAGTCCAGAAAACTTATACCTATTATACCTATTAAATTTATACCTATTAGTATTTTATGGTCCAGAAAACTTATTCCTATATAAATAAATTATGAGAATATCTTTAAACTTTTTCCTAATTTATCAGAATAAAGGAGTTCTTTCATACGTTAGTACTTACACGTAAGGGGTAAATTTTTTTTTTTCGGAAAAATATTACTGTAAATATGTTCTATATTGTTGTGGAGGATTCATTTTAACCTTGAAATTGATTGCCTTTGGCTCCACCAATGATTACGCTTATTTTGAATTTGTATAGAGCCTCTTCGGCCCCGGCTCCAGGATGTAAACCGCACAAGTGCTAGTTTAGTGACCCTGTCAGATTGTCAATCTGCAAGAGCTTTTTA
Source organism: Pissodes strobi (assembly GCA_016904865.1). Classification (NCBI taxonomy): domain Eukaryota; kingdom Metazoa; phylum Arthropoda; class Insecta; order Coleoptera; family Curculionidae; genus Pissodes; species Pissodes strobi. The sequence goes on along the minus strand of MU187685.1, from coordinate 65,889 downwards.
CTGTTTTATTGTATTTGCTAACCATTTTCATTTTTAGTTTCTTTGTCTTGATAACGATAGCAGACTTGACTATCGGAACGTAGACGTAAGTAAATTCATTAGGGTCACTAAACTAGCACTTGTGCGGTTTACATCCTGGAGCCGAGGCCGAAGAGGCTCTATACAAATTCAAAATAAGCGTAATCATTGGTGGAGCCAAAAGCAATCAATTTCAAGGTAAAAATATTACTATTATACAGCTTTTCTGTAAGTTCCAAAACATATTTTTTAAGCTTGTGATCAAAAATGTTTCTCTTAAGTCGTTGTTTTAGTTTAGAAGGGATAAATTTCTTCTTATTTCACAACGGTGGTTTAAGATCTGAATATAAGCTTTTTATTACTAAAAAGTTTTTAACTTTATTTATTTCACATGCAGCTTTAACGAAAAAAGTCTTTAAAATGTTTATTTTCCATAATTCTTCTTCTGTATAAATGACATTTTAAAGTTAAAACTTCAAGTTTGTTACTTTTACCCCGATATGGATTGTCAAGTAAACGTATAGTCTTAATAACAAGCATGTATTACATTTCCAGGTTAAAATGTAGCATAATGGCAAAGTTTAGAAAAAAGATCTGCCTCGTAACCATGTTTCTATTCTTAGAAAAAATGCAGCTCTACAGCTTTTTGCACTTTTTGATGTGTAAACATCTTACGCGGTGGTATGAGGGTAAATCTCGGCAAATGGGACGGAAATGTTCATGCGGATGGGGACGAAAATGTGTAAACTGATTCTAGCCGCTAGGGCGGTATTATATACAATTTTGCCATTTAAAATCGTTTTAAACGGATTTTAGACGATAAAAAAAGCATATTTTAAATTAAACGAACCGTCAAAAGAATAATTTATTAATTATTATATTCGCAGTGTATTTGGATCCATAGCACAGCTTATTTTTAATGGACGGTTGAATTTAAAATGAATTTTCATATATAATATCACAAGAGAAAAAATTTTGTCGGCAAAATTTTCGAAAGGTATGAAAGTTTGTTGCTTGGCAATTTCGCGAATGACATTTTTGGTATCAAAATCACGAGCCGTCAGGCGAGTGATTTTTCATGAGCGAAATTGCCGAAAAGCAACAAACTTGAATAAAACCTTGAGAATAATTTTGCCTACAGAATTTTTTCTCGAGTGGTATTCGTCATGACTATTTCACGAGAAAAACTAGACTTAATGACGTTTGTCAAACTCACAATAATAATTATACCAGACACCTTTCTGATGGACCTGTCATAGTTTTGTCGCTAAAAAACCACTCAATTAACCGGCAGGTAGTAGTTTTGTCAGTAGGAAACGAGCAGTTGCTATTACGTTTTACCAGTAAAAAACACTCTAGTGAAATAGTAACTTCAAAATCCCCGACAAATTCGTCCGAAGCCACGTCTATCGTCCTAAAAAAGTCCGAATTTTCGGATTTTTATACAATTTTGCCATTTAAAATCGTTTTTAAACGGATTTTAGACGATAAAAAAACATATTATTATTTTAAATTAAACGAACTGTCAAAAGTATTATTCAGATGCCCAGACGTTTAAAACATTATTGAGTCATAGCCCTCTTCTAAAATATGCAAAATTTGGTTTTTGACTTTCCCAAATCAAAGGATGTCGGCCCAAGATGACTAAGTAAATAAGCTGTGTCCATATGTTGATGTTATTCCTTGTGGAATTAGATTTTCGTTTCGAATTTGTGCAGTGAATTAATCCACTCCGAAGCTGCCAGTAAGTATTATTAAAGAATCCTAACTAATATTATAGATGCGAATGTGTTTGTTTGTTTGTTTCTTACGCTTTCACGCATAAACTGTTCCGATCATCACGAAATTTTGTACAGATATTTTCAAGAGTATAGTAAAGAACATAGGATACTTTTAGCTTTTACCCGCGGCTTCGCTCGCGTTGATTTTAGAGTTAGTTTTAATCCTATTTTTTATTTTCTTGAAGTTATATTTGTAAAAAGTTTTTTTCTTGATTTTGGGCATGCCTTGGGTTAGTTGTTCGTTGCACCCCCGTAGCGAGCGAAGGGCTATGCGTGAAGTGTAATATTAGACATTCTAATGTAAACGTTACAAATGTAACGCACGTCAGGCGGTATCTGTGACGGGAATGTGTTTTGTAGGCTGTCTGTAACCGTTAGTGTAAAACGTGCTCTTTCTAACGCCTGGTAACCATTTCCACATAAGTGGTTGCCTGTATTCTGGCGTCACGCGGCCTAAGATGCCATTAGATTTTCATGTCGATGATGTCGATATAGGATATGTTTACACATCAGTGTCTTGAGTACTAGCAGACTCGCTCAATTTTTTTTGACAGAGCTTCAAATATGAAAAACTATGTTGCATTTACCGTTTTACCAGTTTTATGGCCAAACTTCTAGTATCAAACATTTCTGCTGAATATTTGAAGATACTATTTTCTGTCAATTATCACTGCTCTAAATTTTGAAACTCTTTGTCGATCCCATAAATTTTTTGTTTTTTTTGTATTTTTGTATTTATTTTAATTTGCCGACCTCGGATTTTACCTATCATCCATAAGTTTTTAGAGAAAGTGAGAATAATATAAAATATGATAAAGCTTAACCATAAAGATATAGTAAATTTTACAAAATAAAAAGAAACTACATTTTTACAAAATATGCTTTATTTTGGACTTAACATAAAGATGATATAATCAAAGAAATTATTTTGTTGTTTTTCTTCGTTTTTATTCACTGGGATCGGTTTCACGTCTGAGGGTTCAGCAATAGTCCGGCCAACATGCCTTTCGATCCATTTTCCACTGTACCCCTTTTTCATTTGAGCAATTTGCTGGTGAAATCTTTCTCTGTGTTTATCTGAAACTGCATCTAAGTTTTCAGGAAAGAATCCCAAGTTCGAGTAAAGAAAATGCAGTTTAAGTGACATGTTCCAAACTAATTTCTTGTAAGATTGGATAAGTTCTTCAATTAGTTCTGCATAATTCTTCAATTTCTTATTTACTATAAAGTACATTTCTGAAGTGCAGTTTGAAAATTATTTCCCTTGAAAAGTTCTAGTTTTGCAGACCAACGAATTTTTTTTTTTCAAATAATTAATTTTATCTAAAAAATTTAATTGTCTATTCAATTTCCTTCTTAAGTTTTGCCTCACTTATACGCGAGAATATCTCTTTCAAATAAAGAAAAGCTTTGATTCTCTATTAAGGGCTTTAACTAATTTTTTATTAGATCTAGGTTTACGTACAGGGGAGGTAAATAGATTTTCTGCTGTTCAATTAAGGGTATATTAAGGACATTTTTCAGACCGAGGGAAAACTGGATGTAGGACGCACAAGACCAAAAGCAGTGGAAAACATCAAGGGAGGCCTAAGTCAGAAGGAGTGGCGGGCAGTGGATGCGAATGGCTATTTGATGATGATGATGATGATGATAAATGAGATTAATTTGATGTCCTGGCGAAATTGTATATTGTGTTGAAAACATTAAAAATTTATATTGATCTTGTAAAATATATGTATATTAGTCTCACATCCTACTGTTATGTGACAAATCTTTAACAAATTTGTTTTGCATTTATTACCCAAATATTCACTGTATTTAGCTTGAACCTCAATCCGACGGAAAAACGAATATGCAGTGACATACTAATCCAGATAGAAATGTTAATGTTTATACAAAGAAACTATAAAAGGAATACAAAGGGTTAACAAATTTTATAAGATTAATCGCTCACTGCCGAAAAATTTTACTTTCAGGCATAATTATTCATCCTAGCAATTGGAAAGTTTATAAAAAAAGGTCTGCTTAAAAAAAGTTGCTGGAATAGGCAAAGTCTTTTACAAAAAAAGTGTATTCTGGGACAAGTTTGATGCTGCTTGTAAAAAATATGAAAACTTATTTATTATTATTATTATTCATATCACGTATTCCATTCACATTTAAATTTAAAGTGATTTTTATCCTAATGCAATGCACACAATATATTATACAGCTATGATAATATAAAACATTTAATAATAATGAGGCAACTAACATTTTAACATAATTAACATCCATGACAGATAATAGCAGCGGGAGCTTCATTCCTTCGGACTTCTGCACAGATATTCCATTTAAAATATTGGCACTTAATTCTTAGAAGTAACATACGCATGTTCTGTATGTTTCCATCTGTTCACAGAATGACCCATAAGAAGGGATGGTTGTTGATTTCCATTAAACAATAAGACGGCCTCTAGACTTTTCTTCGAATCAATAAACAGTCGCCACTCGGTAGATGTAGGTATATGAGAGCCCAAGTTTTGTGATACCACTGCTGTATACGAGATCCAAGCCTTTGTTTTGGAAAGATACAAATCACGAATAAGATCACTGAGTTCTTCCTGAGATATAAAATGGAGTTGTTTGCTGCTACTGCATTCGTAATCTTGTTTCCCCTGAAAACTTGTGTCGACTTCTGGTATAAAATCGACTAAGTCATCCGCTTTCGAGTCTATTTTGTATTTCAGTGGAGGTTTAGGAACCAGTATGCTCGACACATCATAAGGCACAGGTCTAGAAACCCCGCGATTTTTTGTTATACAAAAATAGCAATCATTATTCCTGCTAAGTCATTGGAATTTCACTTTATCTTGATCTCCAACTTTGCAACCAAAATATAACTCGTAAGCATTTCTTACAAGTGAGCTTAAAGTATTTCATTGGACTTTCAAGGCACTTCACTACATATGTAAGAGAAATTGTTCGGTTTGTCCATGCAGAATTGTTATGCGCAATCAAAATAATAGGACAAAAAACCAATTTAAAATGGCAGGTACCACATCTATATCGCACGGGCACAAAGAGATAGCTAAATAGGTAAACAAATTGTGCCTTTACAGCTGCTAACTAATGAATATTTATACATGGTCTCTAATCCCTTCAGGTACTTTCGGCCGCACGAGCTATCAGCACTCTCCTTATGGTCTGAGCACTCTGAGCGTATTGTCTATGTTCTCTAGATTCGGATACATGACCGGAAATCTTCAAGGTCAATCACAAGGATTACGCAAGTAAAATTTATTCAAATAACACATTAATTTGGCATGGAAGATTTTGAGTGATATTATTCCCCTATGTTGGGGTTTGGAACCTTCGGCAAAATTCACTAAAACAGAGTTTTATCAACAATAACGAAACATTAATCGACGCGCGTTTCGCTAACCATGTTAGCATCATCAGGAGATGGTTAAAACTAGACTTAAAATCTACCTAACTCTATTTTGGAATCCTACTAGTCACGCTCGATCAACCAATACAGTAGACTGTACGGAATAGGCTCTCTATCTCCATTTAAACTATTCTTACATTTAATGCTTTCCATACTTTGGTATGCCTCTAGTAATCTACTATCAGATATATTATGCATTAATTTTAAATGTTTAGTTGTTATTCTATGATTATTATTAAAAAACATGCTCGCCAACAATTAATTTTTCTGTTCTACCATACTTTAAATAAGCTATGTGTTCTTTGAATCTGGTTTGGGTTAGACCTTCTAGTTTGCCCAACATATTTTTAGTTACAATCCAGACATCCAATTTCATAAGTTCCACTCTTTTCCAAAATGTCAATTTTGTCCTCTGGACCCACCCAATAATTTCTTAATGTTAAACCGAGTGTTAAACGGAGTTTGGCATACTAATTTTAAACCCACTTCCTTTAAAACTTTTTGGAGTCCTCTAGTTTACTAAGGATTATACGATATCGAGACATACTTTGTATTTCCATCCTGATTAACGAAAGAAGTGGAGTCACGAATGATATTTCTAAACACATGCCTATTAATTAGTCTATTTATTAAGTTAGCATTGAAACCATTAACTTTCGCTGTATTCTCAATAGTCTCCTTTTCATTATTAAATATTTCTCTGATGAGAGGAAAATTAACCATACGGTGTACTAAAAAAATTAAATCTGGCCATTTTGTATTAGTCGCAGTGGAAGGATATTAGGAATAGATCGGTTAGTGGCAGTACTTTTTCTATTATCAAATTCCGGTGTGTTATAATCGTTCCTACTCACTAAAGTATACAAAAATGATAGTTAACCATTGTTCTCGACTTTATAAGTAAATTTAATGGTGGGGAAACGGTTGTTTAGTTTTGTTACAAAATGTTCGATATTAGCAGTTTTTATGACGAAAATCGCAAAAATGTCATCCACATACCTGTACCATTGCCTTGGAAAAAATTCGAACTCCTGATTAATTTCATTTTCAAATTTACTCATGAAAAAATTAGCTAAGAATGATGATAAACAGTTGCTCATTGCCGTGCCTTCATGTTGATGATAATAGTTATTTTTTATATTGAAAATAATTTTGATCCATGCAAAGTTTGGTTAAATATTCTTGTTTGATTTCGTTATCAAAACCATTCATATCAAGTAATTCATCAAGGTGTGGCAAGGTCTGTAGGATTGGTAGACTAGGGAACAATGAGCTAACATCAAAAGAGATTAAAATTTCACGTTTATTAAGTTTCGTACCTTTAATTTTGTTTATGAAATCTATTTGCCTTCCGAGGTTTATGAATCTTGGAAAGACAATATAGTTTCGGCATACCAGGATTGCTCATAGCTAATTTGTATTTAATTTAATCAGAAATAACGTTGCTACATTTCTTCAAAGTATTTTTAACTTGTGTTAACATCTTAGATAGTGGAATCCTTGAGATTTTGTTATAAGGCCCGTATTCGATTAAATTAAGTCTTGAAAATTTCGCTTTTGTCTAATATAATAACCTTATTACCTTAGTTACTACCTAATTCTGATAGTTCTCAGGAAGTCGTAGACATTATGGAAAACCTATTTTCTCGATCATTTGATAAATTTGAATTGGCTCTTTAAAGCAAAGGTCTGAACTTTGCTTTGCCTCCACCAAAGGATAACTTACTTGATGTGGTAGGTAATATAGAAAGCTCTATTCAACATCTTCCTGACTCTAGTAAGGGAGATCTAAAAAATTGTAATTAATAGTGTTAACTCTCGACATGACAAAGGAAAGAGTATAATCAAGAGATTAAAGGAGAAATATGATTTTTTATCTTAAAGCTGACAAGGGTAAGAAGGTTGTTGTAATAGACAAAAGCGAATATTTTCAAAGAATTGATATATTAATCGAATCCGGGCTTTATACCAAAATCTCAAGGAATCCATTATATAAGATGATAACATAAGTTAAAAATACTTTGAAGAGATGTGGCAACCTTATTTCTGATCAAACTAAATACAAACTATCTGTAAGCAATCCTACTATGCCTAAACTATATTGTCTGCCCAAGATTCATAAACCTGGGAAGGCAATGATGGGATCATGGTCTCTGCAATAGGATCACCAATTTATAATAAATCCAAGTGGCTAGCAAGCGAGGCTTACTAGCACAACCACAACATGAAATCACGAGAAGATCCTACAAGCCCTAAAGCAAATAGAATAAAAATATTTAAAAAATAATATTATTTTTACTCTAACATACATTAGATGCTTAATGTAAAAGTTTGTTTTGGTAAAGTTATATTCAATATAAATAAATATTTAAAATCCAGAAAGTAAAAATATAAAAACCGGAAAGTGAAGCATATCGAAATCAAAACCCTTAAGAAAATAAACGTTACTAACCTAATAACTTAATTATTTTCTAGAAATATTTAGTTCCATTTCAAAATATATATTTTTTAATTTGGTCTAATACTATGAGCTCTGCTTTGGAAAATATCCTCTCACCAGGTACGGATGTTGCTACAACAGAGAAGTATTATTTTCAAGGCGAGCTACTCTTGGATAAATTACCAATTAGGTAATTCCCTGTTTTTCCACCAGTGAAGCACATCTTCTTCTTCGAAAATAGAGTTCCTAACTCCTCTTCTTACTTCTTTTTAAACTTTTAAATGCAATTGTGTTGATCAAATGTCATTCAACAAATGCTGTAAAAAATTAGGTCCAGCTAATTAAATAGGTTTACATCTGAAATAATGTATGAAACTAACTCTACCGAGCCAGCGGAGCCAGATCCTGATGGTCAGGACGAGGCAATTCTGCAAATTCGTAATAATATAAGTTTTTAAACATATAAATTTAAAATATTTATTGTTATTTTGTTTTCAATACACTTTATAGTTGAAATAAAGGATATGGTAATTATGTATAAAAATATATCGTAATAGGTATATGTAATATACAAATCCAAAAAATTAAATTATTTGGAAAACATGGAGATTAATAAAAAGAAAAAGTCAGGTTTATTATTGAATGAGCCATTGGACACTAATTATTCCCCATTGTTAAATTTAGATACATAATAACTTAATGAACATTGTTGTTGTCGTTACTCTCTACCTCCCTTTAGTAGCCAATATTAATAGCAAATACGCTTTCCCGTGGATACCTAATGTTATTTGGAATTTCCATACCTTTAGGTTTATGGTCTTCTTTCTGTCACCTACTTAGGATATTTTACTATATTTTTGCACACTTGTAGTTAACCCGTTTGAAAAAAGGCATCGTGTGCCGAAACATATGTCACGGTTTGGTTAAAGTAAATTGTGGAAATTTAAAACCATTGTGTTTTCCTTTAAAATTTTGTAATGAATTTCTGTCAAGTATCAGCTAAATCAGTCGATTTAAAATGGAGTTAGGTAGATTTTATGTTTAGTTTTAATCATATCCTGATGATGCTAACGTGGTTAGCAAAACGCGCGTCGAGTGGCAAAATTCTGTTTCGGTATTCTAGACAAAACTCTGTTTTAGTGTTATTATGCTGTTGGATATATTATAAATTTTCTAAATGATTCAAATAATTGAATGGGATTCTCTCGTATATTTGTATAAAGTTATGCATGCCCTTTAAATTCAAATAACATAACATACTGCAGAGTAAAATCATACGATACTTTTTGGCCCGCTTAATGTTAAAATTCTTCTAGGCTTGTCCACTCAAAATTATTCGATATACGGTATAAAAATGATAGTAGCTATCAAAATTTCACCCCTGCATGAATCAATCTGACAAAAGGTATTAATATTTTATAAGCCTCAGATGAATCCAATACCTTGTTTCCGTGGATAAGTTCAATACGAACTGTTATTCTTAACTTTTGAAGTGAATTGTAATATTAACTTGAATATTTCTCATATAATCCATATGCCGTAAGGACAGCATTTACAAGTAAAACAATAATTTCGAAACATTATTTACTGAGTTAAATAAATAGTAATTGAAAAGTTCTGCGCTAAAAATATTAGCCATATATCTTATAATCCCTAAGTAGTAAAGGCAAACAGGTTCGTTACTAACGAGCTAATGTACATTTATTTACATTAGATATAACAAAATTTTATGAATGAATTCAAAGAACGTAGGCGCCTACAAAACATAGGTTTCATAATCACAATATATTTTAGAAAACGGTTTGCCTTGGACAACCACGTTCATTCACCAAGGAATATAATAATTTCTAGGTCAGCATTTTAATTAAGTACGTCTCCTGTTAATCAAAAATCACTCTGTATTTACGCAACATCACCATTTAATTTGCACATACACCGGAAGTAGAAAGTTTCAATTTGTTTTTGAGAAATGTGGGCGGATATAAATGGATTAGATTGTTTGCAATAATGGAAGTAATAGTTAATGTTATTCAATTATTCAAATGAGGCTTAAAGATCATACGAAGAAGGTGTTATTAATATTAACTTGTCGCAACGTATAGTTTTGTAAGAATTTTGAAGATCTTTTGTTATTTAAGTTACATTGGAGACATTAATATCTTTATCTTATGCAATACTACAACCGGCATTAAACAAATGCCTATAAGAATATGAACGGATGCGCGAGATTCTAATATAAGTGCCTTTTCACACGTGCTGGATAAAGTCATCTGGCATTGGATATCCGATCGCGAGGTACGTGTACGTAACATGTAATGAAAGCTGTCACACGTTTGTCCGTCAGTCAGAAGCCGGAAACATCCTGGATAAACATCGGACGAATCCTCACCATCGTCCGATGCCGGGTATTCGGCACTAGAGAGATCGAAGTGTACGAAAGCAAGTTAAAGCTTATATACTAACCCGATTTTTTGTCACCGGCATTCATCCGACATCACCGAAAGCGTTTATATGGTGTTACAAAAATGGTGGGGAAAATTGAAATAGACACCCAGCAGTTAATAAACTTGGTGGAAGCTAGGCCTGTGTTGTGAGACAAGACGCTAGGTGAATATAAACAATAATGGTTGACAGCTTACAGCTCATCAAAAGAAGAAACTGACATACGGAGATAATTGAAAAACTTCTCTCAGTTTTCTCGCAGGTCTTCAAACAATGTATAAAAAGTTCCTAGTTGTTCTCTTGTTAAATTAATTGGATGCACCCAATAAATCATTTGCCTTCTTTTTTATGATGAATCCTGCGATATAGAATCGTTAGTGCAATTATGCGTTGATGATCCATGGTGAACGGGACAAACGAAACTAAAAATTGGTATATTATTCAATGTAATACACATAATACAGCCAGCAGATGTTTCGGTCTTTAGGCCATTAAAAGCGAGATGGGCATCTAAAGTAAGAGATTGAAAGTTCAATAATTTTCTGCGTTTTTGGCAGATGGAAAAATATGTCTCACCAATACTCATTTTCAATATAATTAATTTCAGGATTGGTTCTTGAAAGCTGAGCCCTAGGAAGGTCAGATTCAGGTGGGACGTGATGTCTGTAATTTTCTTCAATACCTAAAGGAAAACAATATTCAAAAACCATTTCTTCCATTTTTCGCGGCCACCGCTCCCATATGACAGAAGAAGTAAGATATCTATGTGGCGAAAACGGTAATATATTGGTATCATTATTCAATGTGATTCACATAATGCAGCCAGCAGATGTTTCGGTCTTTAGGCCATTAAAAGCGAGTCGGGCATCGTAAGTAAGAGATTGAATGTTCAATAATTTTCTAAAGGAAGTAACATGTCATACTTTTGGGATAATACTAGAATCTGTAATTAAAAAATATGCAAGTATGAAAACTTTTGAGAACGGTTTTAGAAGAAAAGGATAATTTCCTTTTAATAAAAATAATATTGATTATTCGAAATGCATGCCGAATACAGCGATTTCTGCGGAAATCATTTAGAAAAAAAAATAGATTAATGCTAAGGGACATATTTGCTATTTCTGCAGGCGTTGAAAGCAAATTTGAAAATATTGATTGTGAATTTTTTAATTTACCTAAATAAAGATAACTGGTTATTTAAAACTTTATAATTTTTGGGCGTCACCTTAACGAGACACCGAAATAATTACAGCGTTAGCTGGGTTCGGTGAAAATGACAATTCGAAACAGAAAAACAATACAAATCGTCTAAGAAATGTCCTAAAAAAATTTAAAAAAATGATAAAATTCATCCATTGCCAGTTTCTGAGCCTTCAATATTGTGTAATATGAGAAGATCGAAAAAAAAAGAATAAGGTTTCTACGCCATTTAAGAAGTGCCTTATACTTCTAAATCAAAAAGAAAAACATTTTAAAACTCCAAAGCAGGAGATAACATTTTTTCCTGCTATGGTTTCTAGTGGAATGGGAAATTATATGAAGCTTCTAAGAAAATAATCTCAAACCAAACAGTGACAAAAAATATGAGCCAAAGTAATAATGCTGATGAGAAAAATAGTTCTGAATCGGGCATGGATGCTACCTGTAACGACCAGAATCTTGATTTTAGTGAACCGGAAAAGCTTAACTTGCAGAGTGATTTAAAAGATAGCATTAGATATGAAGACGACTATTATCCAGGTAAGATTATCTTGTTACTTCTGCTATAATAAGTCTATAAGAAGCTTTTCTGACCATTTCCAGCTAACTCTATTGTCTAAAAACTGATTTTTTACATGGATAATGACCTAAAAAATTATGTAGTTAATAACAATATTTGAGTTTATTATTTTTAATACTTACCTTTAGGAATTGTTTAACTATATGAAAAAAAGATATTTAAGTCACAGCTTAAAAAGCATTTTTTGCATAAATTATGTATGCTAAAAATATGGTTGATTCATTTCAAAAAGCGTATTGGCGACTTGGTACAATTATTTGGAACAACCTGTATTCTTCAACATAATATTAAATTGTGATCTGACTCATCCATATCCGTTCCATGTTGGAGGATTTTTAAATATCATTTCAGCAATTTTCGCAGGCATGTAAATTGAAGCATTGTTTCATATTTATTTTAGTATAACTTGCCATCATGTCTGTAATATCAGATATATGCCAGAAATCTACAATAATTATTCACAGAATTAGCCGTAACAGTGAAGACGACACAGTATAGAATATTATCAATAAGAATCAATCGTAGGTTAGGCGTAAACCAATTTCACGCCATACAACCTTCATCAATGAAATTTCGAAAGAAAAACCGGTGTGTCAACCGATACAAATTTATATGACATTTAAAATCATTAAATCTACTATAAACTTATTGAAAAAATGGGTGATTCTACAAAAATGTTTAATTGTATACTGCAGTTGGGTTTAGATTGCCCAGCGAGTTTTTCGGCGATAATGCATAATTATTAATTCTTATTACCAATTTTCATCAATATTTTTATTTTAATATTTATCTTGTCCTTTTCGTTATAAAAGCGTTAACTTACATCAAAATAACCTAAAAAAAAATTGGTTGCTGATATTATGTTCTTCTTTAATTTCTCACTGCCATATGGCAACTCTAGGTCATATCGTAGTCTAATAACAAGACAAAAATAATGCATTACCATATAAGAACAATAACTTTACTTAACAAATACAACCTTATCATAGTGATATTATGATAATTCATCATAGGCACACCCCTACATTGCACTTTTAGCAGGCATTATGACCAAGAGTGTTGCAGGATAATTCATCTCTTTTCTTCTCAATAGGTAGCACCCATCAACCCTAAACTCTTCATAGGTTGTATCTTAAAGATGCCATTTTCACGAATCTAAAAAATCTAACTGTGACATTGATGGGTGAGTCGATTTATTCAACGGCAATGAATTTTTTACAGATACATCGAGCAACCAAGTAAATATGCTCCTCCGCCATTTTTTACTTCTGCGTTATCAATGCGGTAAAGACTCATGTTATAGTATATTCGGTCCACGCCTTCCATGTACTTGCTGTACTGGCCGGTTACAAATGAACGGGAGATCCTTATTTTCTGTTTTATGTCTTTGAATAACGCTGAACTTTTAACAATTAATTCATATCATATACCGTAGATGCAACGTATACAACTGAATCGCAGACTCATTAGTCGGGTATGGTAACTATATCCAATAACACGTAAAATAAAGATGAACACTTTTTTGCTTCTTTGCTGTTATTTTAGGATTTGGTTTGCCCAGAAACCCTGCATACTTCACAGATTTGGCGCAATTATGTTGTAGCAAGTGAAGAATCTAGAGAGTCCAAGGCTTTTTTTCAAGGATATCTTTCTAAAAAAGTTATTATTTCGATATAATTTACTTGAAAAGAATATAAAGTACCAAATTTTCCAATACATATCATAATATTTTCCTAACTTCTCACATACACACTCAAGCACACATACATGGTTACAACGCAACACAAACAATAAATGTGCATATATATAAAATTAGTCATTGAAAATTATCTATAAATTTAGCCTTCCTTCGGTTCAACTTTGAACATAAGCCTCACCCATTCTTTTCCATTCGTGTTCCAGCGTATTTCCTGAGGACATCCGCCCTTCTCATTTGCGGTCTTCCTCTACCTTTTTTTTATTTTCCAACGGTCTTCAGTTTAGAATATTTCTGTTCCATCGGTCGTCATCTTGTCTAATATTCTGATCGGCGAATTTCCATTTTGATTTTGCTATCTCTTTTCTAACATGTCTTACTTTCGTTTAATTTATTATGCACTAATTTCTCTTTCTGTCATGTAACATTTATCTTTCCATTGATTTTTGTTACATTTTCCGTGCTTTTCTGCACCATGTTTTCAATTCACTCTACACTATTATACACAATTATTTAAAAGTCAATGTTCTCAACTAAGCGACTGAACTTAAACCAAAGTTTAAAGATACATCAATTATATTCTAACGCGTACCTAAAACTACCCTACAACCCCTAATCAACCTGTTGTATTCCCAAATGTTGAGGTATAATTAAAAATGGACGCCAAGTGGCAATTTTGTCATTTCCAAAAGAAGGCGAATTAAGGCAGCAGTAGGTAAATTCAAGTAAGAGTAAAAATCATTTGTTCCAACGAAGAATACTCGAGTAAGATTTGTTTTTCTGTTTTTATAGGCAGTGACTAATCATACACACTGTATTTTTAGAGACTGTTCCTAACATTACGTGCACAGCATTTGATATTAAGTAATTGTGTGATTTTTCTATTTTTTGCCTACAAAATTATTTGCAATGGCTGCTTAAGGTGGTTGTATTCTATTCAATGATTGTCTTGACCGAGATCTTGGTCTAATGCAGGCAATCAAAGTAAATCTATATTTTAGGTGTGTAAAATTCACTTTAGGCCAAATGAATATATGTTTTATTAATATTGATGAAGCCCCTTAAGCTCACTTAAACTTCATTGTCTTTATTTCTGAAAATCTGTTTATATCAATAGAGCAAATGGGTGCTGCTGTCAACAAAATTGTATGTCAAGACAGATGCCTATTCAACTTACCTTTTGAAGTAAATACATGATGTTAATACTGTAGAAAGTTCTTATTGAAGCTGCTTGTTTTCTAAAAACAATAATGAACCGCTATTTTTGTCTATTTACGATAGTTACTACAAGTGCCAAAAATTTCATCACTCAACAGTGCCAAGTCAACCAGTTCAATTTTTTTTTAAAACGTCGAGTCAAGTAAGTGTTTTTATTTTTTTCTCTGTGTTTGATATTGGTATCAAAAATATATGCTGCAAAAAATAGGCAAAAAAAAAGCTAAAGAAACCTAGTGTTGCAAGTCAGGTTCTATTGCACAGGCTCAAACTGAAAAATATAGGTAACATTTTCAAACTCAGTTTTCTTCAAAATTTCAATCAATTTATTCACATTACATTATCTTATTAAAACAGCCTTTAAAAATATCTAAGTAACTATGTATTCTTGTTTTAGTTTATATACACTCCGAGATATATTTTAAACAAACTACTGTATATTTATAAATTAATAGCCATAGTTTGTAATTTGTACATCATAGTATATTGTAATTGTTAAACTAATTATTATAATAACTATTATGTTCTTTTCTGTGATGGGTATGGCGTCCAAACGACTTGTTGTTTTTATTTTGGTTATTATTACAAATAATTAACCATTAAAAATAATTTAGGTATGCATTTTTTGAAGCCAAAAAGTAGAAAAGGTTGGTTATATATGAATTAATACGTTTTTCATTGTCAAAGCCTGCTACCTACGCGTGACGCCATCTTAGATTTAGATATCAGTCCTTGTTGTTTAGAAGGTGTTGGGTGGCCGCTCGTATTAGAACCATTGGTATCCAACCAAACTTTTATACATTAAACAGGGAATCCCCCTGTTGAGAGAACGTATCAGAAACTCGCATCAATCCGAATAAAAATATCAGATTTGGTGTTTAATATTTCACTTTTAGCATATCGATATGCATAGTTCTTGTGGTAAATAAGTAGATTTATTTGCCTGAAATCTCATTTTAAATGATTTAGAGCTGGGGAAGTGGGAAAGGATCGGAGAACTTGGAAAATTTTCAAGCGATAATTAGCGGTTTCTGCCATTGCAATGGGAGATTTTTAGATGAAATTTTACTTGAGACACTGAAATTGTTGCAAGTAATTTTAAAGGATAAATCATGTAAAAATGCTTGTATTTTATAATAATATATCTCGCATTGGTGGTGCATTGGTCGTGTGTTGTCTTACGCACACACCGGTGTTTTAAGTACATGTTTACAACCAATACAACAATATTTGCAACATGTTTCATGAATGATATTACATATAGACGTGATCGTTAAAGGTCAAGCCTTTTCCTCTGGCGCGCAGGATCGTTCACCGCTTTCCACCCACAGGGTCCGCTCAAAAGTTATATCGAAGAAACTATTTGGTCAATAAACACAGATATTAAGGAAGATAGTCCTATGAATAATGAGTAATTTGGAATCACCAGAGTGTCCTTTATCTTCAGTAAGCCTATGTATATTTACCAAGAATTCACCTTTTTTTCAGCTAAATTGTATTTGGTTCAACTTTTACTAGCTGTTGAATTCCCAAATGTGATCGGTATGTTCTGAAAGCCGTCCGTAAGAGAAAACTGGAATTAGCATGGAACATTCCTCTGAACATTTTCTACCCTAATAAAATTATCCAGGAAAAATGAACTTCGCGGACGTAAAATAATTTACAATCCACATTCTATAAAAAGAGCAATAATATGCTTTGTTGTGTCCTCAGCATGAACTAACGCATTATTCTAAGACGAGGTTTTGCTTCTCCTGTAGAATCTCCCAAAAGATAAATAATAAACGCCTACTGTCAAATCTGGTTTAAACGTCCTTGTTGTTAATAATCCTATTAAAATAATTCATATAAAAATAATTTGTTATGCACATGCAAATTACCTATCAATTTTATTTATGTTTCTTTTATAGCTAAAGGAACTAACTATTGGGCAGGCGAGAAATAATATAATGTTATAAATTTTAAATGGATGAATGAATTTAAACACGATGGCGCCAATTTTACGGTATATTTCATTTATCGAATGTGGAAATAATATATGATAATTTAGTCCTGGGCTAAGATAAATAAATTTTAATTAACGGTGTCTCTTTAATTGCTATTACTTTATAATATAACAACAGTTTTATTGCAAATTATTTTAAATGAATACAAGTTCTAATCTTTACTACATTATATAAATTTTGAAAACTTCTAACTTAGCGTAGGAGAATAGCTTTAGTGATATAATATGGTGTTCTAGAGATGAAAAAAAAACTTTCGAAATTAAAGTTGTAGATCTATTTGCAAGCTATAACAATTTGAAAGAATTAACATCGCATAAGCGAAAAAAGGAACCTAACCTTCCTTTTTGAAGTTAAATTTCTTTAGGCGCTCTGTACCTGAAGAGCTAGCTGGAAAACGCATTAAGAAGACGTTACAAAATGTGTGAGGCGTTACGAAATCTGTAATGCTTTACGAAATGTGTGACCCGGTGCAAAGCGACCAAAAGTAGAAAGGAGGATATAGCGTTGGTAAAGACAAACAGAGAGAGTTACATGAGAGTTACATGGTGAGAGTTACATGGTGCCATGGCGAAGCCGAAGCGAAGTTTGCTTCCAGCCAGTCCAAACGGAATTACCAACTTTTATCTTCGTCTACAAACATTGTCATGATTAAGTGAAATGAACGGTTAACCATGAACACCTAGTGAGGAAAAAAAATAGTAAGTGCTCATGGTTACTCAGCCGTTTCATTTAATTCATGTCAATCTATTGGTACTATTCCTTAATGATTACCGTAAACCGGGGCTACTTCGGATGTCAGGATAACTTCGACCGCAATCGCATTAGTAATTTTCGAAATTCAACCCTTTAAAATATATCAAGATGTGAAAACGGACATCTATTTATGTCGGCTGATAATCTTTACGATAAAGATGGACAGGAATTACGTCAGTGGTAGGCTATATTGCTAATTTACTCAAGAAAATATGCGAAAAGTAATTGAAAAAGATTCGCAATTAAGAAAAATCACAGTCCTTCGCAAAGATGCAATCGGGGGGACATTGAAAATGATAAATAAAAACGCAAATATGTGATTAGTGTTGTAACTCAAATAGTTTTTAAAAAATAGAGTTTAAAAAAGTAAAAATACAAACACGAGTGTTCATAATATATTTAATTAAAGAAGTGCATTTTTAACATTAATAATAAACAATATCATAATTTAAAAAATAATAAACAATAGATGCGGATATGAAGACCTAAAAATTACCCTCAACTTGTAGATAGGAAAAGCTATTAATATATAATTAGCTATAACGTTGCTGTAATATTTTTAACCTGTTCCGATTCGTTTGGTGCTTTTGATTACGTTTGGTTAGTCGTTCAATCAACTTTTGGTTACTTTCACATAGTTCCAATTTATTTTAGTCATTTGAACCGACCCCGTTTAATTTATTTTGGTCATTTGAACCGATTTCCATACGTTAAAATCAATTTTAATGTTTTTGGTTAATTTTAGTTAGTTGCCAAAATTCGGTTAATTTAAGTTAATTTCATCTTATTTTAATATTTTTAATCTGTTTTGATATGTTTTAGCCCTTTTTGGTGCGTTTGATTACTTTTGGTTAGTCGTTCAATCAACTTTCGGTTAATTTCAGTTAGTTTTAATTTATTTCAGTCATTTGAACCGGCGATTACCAATTTTAGTGTTTTCAGTTAGTTTTAGTAAGTCGCAAAAACTTAGTTAATTTAAGTTAGTTTTACCTTACTTCAATATTTTAAATCTATTCCGATACGTTATAGCCCGTGTTGGTGCTTTTAGTTACTTTTGGTTAGTTTTGGTAAATCATTCAATCAACTTTCGTTTACTTTCAGTTAGTTCCAATTTATTTTAGTCGTTTAAACCGGCTCCGTTACGTTATAACCAGTTTAAATGTTTTTGTTTAACTTAAATTAGTCGCCAAAATTCTGTTAATTTGGGTTAGTTTCAACTTACTTTAATATTTTCAATCTGTTCCGATACGTTTTAGCCCTTTTTGGTGCTTTTGGTTGGTTTTGGTGAGTCGTTCAATCAACCGTCCTTTAATTTCAGTTAGTTTTAATTTATTTTAGTCATTTGAACCGGTTCGGATACGTTATAACCAATTTTATTGTTTTTGGTGAGATTTGGATAGTCGCCAAAATTCGATTAATTTGGGTTAGTTTTAACTTGCTTCAACATTTTTAATCTGTTCCAAAACGTTTTAGCCCATTGTGGTGCCTTTATTTACTTTTGGTTAGTTTTGGTTAGACATTCAATCAACTTTCAGTTACTTTCAGTTAGTTCCAATTTATTTTAGTCATTTGAACCGGTTCCGATACGTTGTAACCAATTTAAATGTTTTTGGTTAATATAGGTTAGTCGCCAAAATTCGGTTAATTTGGATTAGTTTCAACTTACTTTAATATTTTTAATCTGTTCATTTAAGCCCTTTTTGGTCCTTTTGGTTATTTTTCGTTAGTCATTCAATCAACTTTCGGTTAATTTCAGTTAGCTTTAATTTATTTTAGTCATTTGAACCGGTCCCGATACGTAATAACCAATTTTAATGTTTTTGGTTAGTTTGGGTTACTCGCCAAATTTGGTTAATTTGCACTAGTTTTAACTTACTTTATTATTTATATTCTGTTCCGATACGTTTTAGCCCGTTTTGGTGCTTTTAGATACTTTTGGTTAATTTTGGTTAGTCAATCAATCAACCTTCGGTTACTTTTAGTTAGTTCCAATTTATTTTAGTCATTTGAATCTGTTCCGATACGATATAATCAAATATAGTGTGTTAGGTTAGGTTTGGTTAGTCGCTAAAAGTCGGTTCGTTTTGATTACTTTTAACTTACGTTAGTTTTTGTAACCTGTTCCTATACGTTTTAGCCCGTTTTGGTACTTTTATCTTGGGGTTTGGAACTTTCGGCAACATGCACTAAAACAGAATTTTATCCACAATACCGAAACAGAATTATTGCACTCGACGCGCGTTTCGCTAACCATGTTAGCATCATCAGGAGATGATTAAATCTGTTTTAATCATCTCCTGATGATGCTAACATGGTTAGCGAAACGCGCATCGAGTGCAATAATTCTGTTTCGGTATTGTGGATAAAACTCTGTTTTGGTACTTTTGGAAACTTTTGGCTAGTTTTGGTTAGTAGTTCAATCATCTTTCGCTAAATTTCAGTTAGTTTTAATTTATTTCAGTCATTTGAACCGATTCCGATACGTTATTAGCAATTTTAGTGTTTTTGGTTAGTTTTGGTTAGTCGCCAAAATTCGGTTAATTTAGGTTAGTTTTAACTTATTTTAATATTTTTAATCTATTTCGATACGTTTTAGCTCGTTTTGGTGCTTTTAGTTATTTTGGTCAGTTTTGGTTAATCATTCAACCAACTTTCGGTTACTTTCAGTTAGTTCCAATTTATTTTAGTCATTTAAATCGTTTTGTATACGTTACTCTATTATTTTGGATTAGTTTCAAATTACTTTAATATTTTTAATCTGTTCTGATACGTTTTAGCCCTCTTTAGTGCTTTTGGTTACTTTTGGTTAGTCGTTGAATCGATTTTCGGTTAATTTCACGTAGGTTTAATGTATTTTAGTCATCTGAACCGGTTCCGATACGTTATAACCAATTTTAATATTTTTGGTTACTTTTGGCTACCCACCAAAATTTTGGGTTAGTTTTAACTTACTTTCATATTTTTATTCTGTTCCAATACGTTTTAGCCCGTTTGGGTACTTTTGTTGTTTTTGGTTAGTTTTGGTTAGCCGTTCAATCAACTTTCGGTTAGTTCCAGTTAGTTCCATTTTATTTTAGTGATTTGAACCGATTCCGATACCTTATGATCAAATTTAAGTTTAAATAAACAAACTAAAACGACCTCTCACACGTATGACGTCATAATGTGGCAAATATATCATGCACTTTTTCACGATTTGAGGCCCTATACTAAGAAAAAAGAAACATTTTCAATGTTAATAATTTACGCGTTATACTAGCCACAAATATGAAACAAAATAGTGCACAGATCGGTCAAAGTGCAGTTGGAGGATTTTCTTCCTATATCAAGCTGCTTGTTAAAACATCTATAATTATGACGAAACCAATACCACAGACGGGCTTGGTAGTTAGTCTTTTGAATATTACCGATATCTTTAGTGATATTCAGTTTATGATTCTTTTTGTTGTATCTGTATAATTTGTGAAAGATATAATATTAATATCGCATGGAGACATTTGGCGATAGGCGTGTTACTCTTTAGCCGGAGCCGCACATGCGGCAATCGGCGAATTGCGAATGTTCGCCAACTACCGAATCTAGCCAAACGGAGTTCGCTTTTTCATCCACACATGCGGGCATTGCCGAACTCCGATAGAAAAAGTGGGAAACGCCGAATGTTCGCCAGAAAGGTTTAATTTGAAAATAAACATGAATAGCGATGATTCTGTGACAACTGCTGCGGCTGCTTTTGTCGTGTAGCAGGACGCCCACAGAATCGGCACAGACCGGCTCGGCACGGCCAGCACTGCCGGCATTCGTTATTAAACGAGATGCCGTTCCGCGCTGTTCCGATTAAATGGGCGCTGCCTCATTTAATAACGTACATAGCAACTTATGCCGGCCGTGCTGGCCGGTCTGTGCCGATTCAGTGAGCGTCCTGCTTTATGCGGCGGGTTTTTATGGCTCTAGGCTTGAGAGACTATTATCCCGCAAATGGTCAGACTCCCCTCGAAAAAAAACTCTAGATACCTGCTGCATTTCAGCTTAATAAAAGTAAAGTAAAAATATGCTGCATAAAGAAAATTACCTACCTAAATAATGAATATGTATGTATATAAACAATATTCAATTTACGCAAAAATACCAAAATACAAAATATCACTTGCATAAGGTGAAAGGTGAAACAAAACCGCTCTCACAATCTCCAGACGTTGTTAAAAATGAACTACAAAATTTCTGGACATGTGGATGACTCCACGAACAACAGCGAGGCGAGCGCTCATCCTCTTTGATGCATGCAAATTTACCGACACCGCGCGGGAAAAGACGAGCGAGTTGCCGAACGATTTTCCAAACTGCAAACTTCCCATACGCACTGATCGCAGTTCGGCAAACCCTTGCTCGGAGTTCGTCGAATGCCGCATGTGCGGCCCCGGCTTTTGGGGAGGATTAGGTGGTGATAACAAAACACAGTTGGTACATTTTAGGAATCGCATGGTAATTGCATAGCTTGTGATACTGTTGTAAACTAGATATTTTATATATATTTACATAATATTTAAAACATACTATAGAATAGTTTTGATATGCCTATGAACAAGTATAAGTCATATATACATTGCCAACCCTAATATTTATTATAAACGATGTAAACGACTAGCCTAAGTAAATACGGCTGGCCTAACTATATACAATCACTGATATGCATCTTAATCGCATAATGTTTATTGTGTTATGATAATAATCCCTAAACCATTCCCTTGTCCCTTTGCACTTTTTCATTAGCGCCAAATGGTCGCATACACTGTTTATTTTAAGATAGTCGGTTTAGTTGCCTAGCCCCTAGAAAAATAGAATTTAAATTATATTTTGTAATACGCCTGTGTGTTAATGTAGGCAAGGCACAATCAGCCTTATGCATAAAAATTTAGCAATTGCTTTTTCTTGAAAATACCTAGCGAACACTTAAGTTGAAATGAATAAAATGTTTAGCAATTATTTGACCTTGTAGCAATTGCTTTAAATCAAAGGAAAAGCTAAAAGTAAAAGGATTTGCTTAAAAATATTAAGCATTTCCTTAATATAATATGAATAAATGTGGCAATTGCTTTTGCTATATAAGCAATTGCTGGTAAATTTTCAAGCATGCACTAAACCATCCTTACATTTGCTTAGATTAGTTTGGTTATGGTATTTGTCCTGTTTTCATCCTAAAATGGCAGAGTTTTTGGATCGGAAAGTAAAATTCTACAAAGTACGCAAGGAATGCATAGAAGAAGATTGGAAAAAATTGTATGGCTTTGATCGTGAAAATATGCAATGGCTTGCAAACTATTTCCTGGAAGAAAGTGGTGGTGGAGCTTTAACGGATTTAGACAAAATGAAAATTTTTCTTTGTGTCGTGGCGGTTCCAAGTTTTCAAAATGCAGTTGGTGAAGAAATTGGTGTTCATCAAACGAAAATTGTGAGCAAAGCAAAAATATGGAAAATATCGATTTCCAAATGCTATTGGGGTCACTGGCTACACCAACATCAGAAGTTCTAAGTTTGACGAATTCGGTGAAGAATATGTCAATAGAAAGGTATTTGCCAGTTTAAACGTTCAAGCAACTTGCAACGTACAAGATATGCTTACAAGTATAGATTGTCAGTGGCCAGGATCCGTGCATGACAACAGACGTTTATTAAAAAATTCCAATGTTTATGACTGAATGTCAAGAAATGCTGTGAAAAACTGTTTGTTATTAGGAGACGATGGTTATCCCATAGCTCCCTGGCTTATGACACCGTGGAAAAATCCAGCGACACCTGCTCAGCAGCATTATAATAATATTCTTTGTCGAGAATGTGCCATAATTGAAATGTGCTTTGAACAATTAAATGCTAGATTTCCTATTTTGCAGTATAAGGTTTATAGCAAATTGGACAAAATTGCTCCAATTGTCATCTGTTGTGTTATCTTGCACAATATTGCAAATATTTAAAAGATGAAGAATTTGATTTTTCGGAAGAGGTAAATAATGTTGAAGATTTGTATGCATAATTCGTTCTGGGAATTATGCAATTTCAATATAATTCGTCATTTGGGTCGGCAAAAAAGAGAATTTTATAATATTCTTTTACCTTTATTAGAAAATTAAGTTATACATGTATACCTCGACGATAGGCGTTTGGGCTGGGGACACCCTAAATCTAGTTTACAAAGCAATTGCTTAGAATACGCCGGAATGCTAGCAAATGCTTAAGGTTTTTATCCTTAGGATCATTAAGCAATTACTTGTTCTTAAAGCTTTTGCTTTTGTTAATCAACAATTGCTTTTAGCAATTGCTTAATTTTTATTCATAAGGCTCATTATTTAAAGGAATGTATGCTTAGAAAGAGCCCTCTTTATTTTGATTCTTCTGCTTGATTTTGATGCTTGTGTGTTACGTCAGACAGTTACCCCAACTTTCATTTATAATACCTACCTCTTGTGCTTAAAAGTGCTTAATTTATTTTTTACCAAACGTGTTTTAAACTACAAGTTTTCTTTAAAATCTACGTAATTATAATATTGACGGGATCCAGCATTGAATAAAGTCATAACAATACTATGATTCTTCTCAAATAACTTACGCTGTTGGTTAGGCATCTCTAAAACCTAAAAGTTAGTTAAGAATATATCCGACAAGGAAAAGTCTACTACCAGACAACACTTACCCAAAACAATAGCAATTTTCCTTCTCTACCGTACGTAGAACTCCTATACTAGCTCAGCTCAGGTTGGTTCGTTGTTTTCTTTTTCCCACTTGACAAGCTTAGAATGTAACACCAGGTTATGAAATTATATCAAAATAAATTACTAATAAAATCAAGTTTGGACGCCATCAATGACACTGCTCTTTAGATATCGTTGCGGGCACAGTTAAAAAAAACTTGGAAATAAAATATACCTTTTAGTCGAAATGGGTTAGGTAGAATATTTCCCTCATGTATAAAAAATCCCATTAGAGGAGTGCAATTCTCGGAAAATTACAGCGATAATTGCACTGTAGAAACCGAAAAAGCACGGCGATAATTGCATCGTACGTATCTATGCATGGTAACTCCATTGTAAACTTACGATGACAAGGACAATTTATAAATTACGTCAAAGTCAAAATATATTTTTAAATTGTCTCGTTTCGGATTAAAAAAAGGTATTTTTGCGTCTCTTTATTTTGTTTACAGTTACATGTACGTTTTTATATTAAAAAAAGAATAAAAATTTATTTTTTAAAACCTGTTCTTATTCGGGAAATATTCACCCGAATTACACTCGTGCATCAAAGTAACCAGGTAATTTTGCATTCGAGCGTGTTGTCTTAGAAAAACTGGATTCGGTCGTTTTCATATTTTGGAAAAAAAACCCTCCACCTTCGGCGTCGAGCTCTTTCTTCAAAATATGAAAATGAACTCATGCAGTTTTTAGACAACACGCTGCCATACAAAATTATGGGTAATTTTGATACACTAGTGCAATTACTTCCGATAATTGCCTTGCGTAATCCCTGTTTTACGACCTCTATTATCAAATATTTGCTCGAACACTAATCAAAATAAAATAATCAGAATTGAGGGCAATACTTTTATTAAGCTCCTCCAACCAAACAAACTTTTCCTAAAAACGGTTAAGCCGTAATGAAATTTCGGAGTTGACGAAATATTACTGTTTATCTAAGTCCACTCTCTTGTCAGTTTGACATACAAATTTTTAAATTTCGAGGTATTTATAATTTGTTCATAAATTATTGAATAGGGTATTAAGACAACTGGCCCACTCTGCTTGATCCCTGCAACTAAAGCGGCAGAAAGTCCTTTCGAACGGAATCACACAGTCTAATCTATGAACACCAGACTAGACTAGTCTCATCGTAAGCCCAAGTTGCAAGTTTCTAAACAAAGGAAAAGAAAGTTCGTAAAAAGAAAGTAATTTAATAAATGAAATAAACCCTGGGATAACCAGCTCGAATAACGTTTCATCACTAAAAAACGGTTAGATTCTAATTTCTAATATAAGCGATACAAAACGTAAAATATAAACTAAATCCGCAACTACTAAACTTTGCCTAAGATTCCTCTAAATGCAATGTTTCAGATTAGTACTAATGCATAGACTAAAAAAAATAAATAAAATCACGCTTATCAAACGTACTAAAAAGTTACCAGAAATCTAGTACCCGTAGTATCTAGTATAAAACCATAGATATTTCAGTGCATATTACAAAAAATTATTATTTCGTTTACTAAACCTCCTAAACTCCGGTGTAAAAATGTTAAAGCTACTAAAATTAACTAACAAGTTGCCAATAATAGTTATGTAACGGAACAGAGAAAGTATTAGTTAACCATAATAAATACTTACCTATCTGAAATTTTGGTCAGCCTCGGAGCCCAGGAAGTGCTTCCAAACTAAGATATCACATTTTTAAACAACTAATATCGGATTTGACATTGCCGACGATCGGATATAATACTAGCCAAGAATATTTCTGCCTTCTATTTCTGTCGTTCTGTAGTTTCTGCAGTCACTCGTAACAATACCAAAAACGTAGGAAAACTAGGTCTTAGAAAATTCAAAACCTAATTCCAAATCCACAAGGAATAGAAAACAAGAATCCCTCAGTTAGGGGTATATATACAAAACCTTATTGGTCCGCTAGTTATTATGAAGCTGGTTCTGCATAGAGCCCGTCAGAAATATAGATTATCATCATTAAGACCGTAACATAGGCCCACTCCTAATCACCACAAATTCAACTATTTTCTCGCTTCCGACCAGTGTATATTAATAACAAAAACCTATTTCACCACAAGAAAATTAACTTCTTGGAAGCTTTTCTCACGTTCTAGAAAAACTTGCGATCACAAACAACAGACTCACAATCAACAACATATCCAATTGTTTTTTTTTTCATCTTTC
Organism: Pissodes strobi; assembly: GCA_016904865.1. Taxonomy (NCBI): domain Eukaryota; kingdom Metazoa; phylum Arthropoda; class Insecta; order Coleoptera; family Curculionidae; genus Pissodes; species Pissodes strobi. The sequence goes on along the minus strand of MU187685.1, from coordinate 39,404 downwards.
TTGATGGTAAGCAGAAAATTAGTATGTACTTCAAAAGTGGCCGACTGATATTAACCTAAATATCTGTAATGACGCTGCTGTCATTTAACTAGCCAGGTACGCGTTTATTAGATTCGATCGATATACCTAACTCTGATTTATCTTTGTTATTACCAAAAAATTATATGGCGTATGAGAGGAACACTTTTCACCCGTAAGAAGCTGTATTTAGAACAACTATCGATGGGGAAGACGTAGGTCACTGAAAAAATAGTCAAGAAGAGATTAATGATTTTTTTGGAAAATAACAAAATATTAAACCCTGTTCAGTTTGGTTTTCTTCCCGGTAAGAATACAGATGACGCCATTTTCTCTTTGCTCCATCAGGTTTACCTAAATATGAATGGCGGCGAGGCTGTTGCGGCAATATTCTGTGATTTTTCGAAAGCATTCGATTGTGTGGATCATAGAATATTGCTGCAGAAGTTGAGACGCTATGGGTTTGGGGAGATTACACTAAAGTGGTTTTCTACGTATCTTAAGGGTAGAATGGTGAGAGCTGATGGCGAATACTCTGATAAATCACTTATTACCAGAGGCGTACCACAAGGCTCTGTTTTGGGTCCCATTATATTTTTGTTGTATCTAAATGACTTAGCAGCTTTAAAAATTCAGGGGTCGTTTACATTTTTTGCTGATGATACCAGTCTTCTTTGGCATGGTAAAGATAGGGATGACCTGAAAATAATTGTGGATAGGGACCTACGCGAAGTTAAGCTTTGGTGTGATGTCTTACTTTGCTTTAATATAAATAAAACCAGCATAATCACCTTTGGATTTGGCTTTAAAGATCTGTATCTAGATAATAAAATTGTAGAAAATAAACCCCTTACAAAATTTTTAGGTCTTACCATAGATAATAAACTTAAATTTGAAGATCACATAAAAGCACTAAGTAAAAAGTTATCTGCTGGTTGCTTTGCAATTAGAATAGTTTCTAACGAGCTTAGTTGTTCTACGGCAAAAATGGTCTATTATTCACTATTTGAGTCCCATCTGAGATATGGTATTGCTTTTTGGGGATTCACTAACAAGCAACTATTTAACACAATATTTGTTTTACAAAAGAGGGCAGTTCGTTATTTGTGTAGAGTTGTAAGCCGGGAACACTGTCAACCACTGTTTATTCGGGAAAAAATTTTAACTGTGCCATGTCTGTTTATTTTAGAAACTGTGTCTCTTATGTATAAAAAGTATTTCAGTTTTGAAAGTCGAGATCATGTACATAATACTAGATTAAATGTAGAGACTAATATAAGCTTGCCTATACCAAAGTCTGCCTTAGCAAAGCAGTCTATTTTTTATGAAAGCAAAAAAATGTTTAATCATCTAAATCATGATCTAAAATCCACAGTAAATTACAGACTGTTTCGTAGGCGTGTTAAAAATATTTTATTAGAGAGGGCTTATTACAGCTTGGAGGATTACTATAACGATACTTTTTGATATAACAGCCTTTTTATGGCGTCGGTCATATTAAGATTTTTTTTTTCGTGTTTTACTTACATTTTAGGATAGTTCCTAATTTATTATGTTGTTTCGATAGTAGTCCTGTTTGTCAAATTGTTATAACTTGCTCGTTATTTACCTTTTTTATTGTTTTTAATACTTATATAATGAATATGCTTACTTTTAAGTACATGCTTTGTCAATAGAAATATTTTATTTTTTTGACAATAAAGTATAATTGACTATGACTATGACTGACTAGGTGATGACTCCGTAAACGCGGTTGACAATAGTCAACCTCGTTGAGTAAATATCGCTAATTAATATATGGATACATTTTTCTCTAGATCTTAACCCAACAGAAAACATTTGGGATTGCCTGGGAAAATAGTAAGGAAGAGTCGGCATTACTTCCACCCAAAACCTTAGAAGAACCTCGTAATGCTTTTAATGAAGAATGGGTTGCTTCACCTTATCCGTTGTTTAGGACTTCCATAACATAATAAAATGTATTAATATAATCTGTTCTTTCTTCAAAATAATAATCATTTTAGTGATGAGCATTGACCGATCGAAACTGAAAGTTTAAGGTTTAATGATTGAAAATTTCTAAAAAAAGACATACATTCAACACGAAAAAAGATATCGACAACATTTTTAAAACAGTTGATAACTGAGGTCCTGTGCTACATAAAACAGTGCCATAAGATAAAGCTGCCATTTTTTATAGAAACCAGAAGTCGCTTTAGCATTTCACACGGTATACAGTTTTTGAGAGACCCTGTATATTTCGTATACTATTCCAGTTAAGTATTAAAAATAGGCTTCAAAGAGGAACAAATTTTTCGCAAATGCGTTGGATCATTTTGATTTTATTAGCGCTCAAACTTATGCCAGAAAAACTATTAAATTTTGTGGAATCTAGTTAAAGGAGGACTCGAGATATCATATCCATCAGGTTTAAAAGCTCGAAGGCCGTGATCTAGTTTATATCATACATACCTAGTACACGTCGACAAAATAAACCCAGCCAGTTAAATATAATTCTGAACTAACCTTGCACAATTACTATATTTCTATACTAATTTCATCACAGCAATAAATTAAAATTTTACAAAGCCCAAATTGCTAAAAGGCCAGATTCCTCTAATTCTTGTGGTCTTACTTTCAATTCAAATTACATTGCGACAACCGTAATATCTTAAACAAACAAATAATTTATAATAAGTAAAACCCCATTTATTGCACTCATTAAAAAAATATCAAATAGTGACATATCGTTTTTGCGGCATTAGAGAGCGGCTTAAGCAGCATATAAATAAAATTGCGACCCAGATATCCTTATACGTAAGCAGCGTGTTATTAAATATTCCACTAATATATTTTAATATTATGTGGATTTATGTAATTTTTATTAGTAGCATGCGAAGAAGTCAATTGAAGAATTCATGAGTAGGTACTCTGCTTACTGTCAGTAGCGTAGAGCGATTATGTCCTATGTTGAAAATATGCCTATATTGTTGTGGAGGATTCATGTTTATCCGACAAAGTGTTGCCCTTTTCTCCACTTCATTTATAGGCTTTTTTAAAAATGAGGCCGCTTCTGCTGGGGACCCCTGCCAGGATGTAAACAGGACGAGTGCTAGTTTAGTGACCCTAACGAAGCTAAAAAACCTGAAAGAACTGGAAAACGGTCGACGTTTCGAGAAACAAGTCTCCTCACGTTGTCAAAAACGAAAAAAAAAATAAAATGGTTAGTAAATGCAATTAAAACAGTAAAAACCTCGTGCACTTTGTCAAGATGTGAATTGGCTGTGACAAGATGACAAATAATGTCATATCGTTTACTTACTGGTCTTTTAGTTTAGTGTGATATTGAGGTATTATTAGCAGCGAATATTAACTACGATAAGAAGATTCACTCTTCGCGGCGGCACGTCAACGGTATGTCTCCTTCCCCGCCCGAAAACTAGCATGATACTGGCATGTGACCTTTGGCCCCGGCGCACACTGGTCGAATTTCTAGGAAAGCTGGCCATAACAAAGTTTACCAGAAATAAGACATAATAGTTATTAAGTATTACACGTTTAATATATCGTGTTTTAGACAAATAATTGTTGAATTTTTTGCTCATCATCTATATTTATATATAGGGAGTATCAATTATCACTAACGATAAAAATCATCTATAAAAATCATTTGTATGTTCTTAAATCGTTTTAAAAAATGATTTTGAAAATTTAGGACTCCTTCGTTGTAAAAAAAGGGTTTTAAATTTTTAATTCGATGATCCAAATTTTGTTTTTGCAATGGTTAATTCAGGAGTCTCACGAGCAAAATGAATGTTAAGCGGACGACAGAAACGCGTTGATGAGGGCCTGCAATTTTGCCATACATGTATTTCAGAGCTTTTGCTATTTTTAAAAATTAATCTAATAGGGACGAAACTAGTAAAAAAAACATAGAAGCATCAGTGCAGCTGTTGTTCAAAAACACTTGCTTATATTCTGACTATTCGAAGGTAATATCAAAGCCATATTTACAAATTAAAACCAAATTATAAATTTTTATCTGCTGATTCAGCCAAATTATTTATTACCTCTTTTTATAATAACATCAGTCTTGCATCAGCAATAATGATTCTACCGAAATTTCAGCTTCAGTTTCACTTACTACAATATTATGGGATTAGGGGTGGGCGACAATAATCGATTATTCGATTCACTTTTAAGAAACCACCGATTAATCGACTAAAATATTAAGCGTTTAATCGATTAATCAATTTCTTGCCCACCCGTACCGATGACTTTACAACAGATATAGCTTTTAAAATTCCAATTTAATAATGCGCTGCGTTAAGGGTAATTTAAATGACATTTGAAAATACTTTCAGTACAACATATGAAGCAAAAAAAAAACAGAGAAACGTAAATGCTCAAACAAGACAGCAGCAGGGAAAACTGGGCACGTTACAAATTTAGCCAATAAGGGATCCTCATTTCGACGCGCCATTTTCTGATAATCTGGCTTCAGTTGTTGCACAATTAGGTATAACACCAACACATAACCTCAACGGAGTGTTAGCACGTTAGCAGTATAGTACATCAGTCTTTATCTTTTCATTATGTATTTGAGCAAAACTATATGATAAGAAGGATCACTCTCCGCGGCGGCATGTCAACGGTGTGTCTCCTTCCCCGCGCGAACACTAGCAGAATATCGGCAGGCCATGATACAAATAAAACAATCATGTTGGCAGGCGACCTTTGACGCGGCGGCCATAGACCAGCTTATCCTTTTGTCAGATTAATTTTCACGCCTAAATTCTATAGTCGAGTCAATATTCGATATAAGATAATATCGCTATTTTTTAGTTGTGTTGTATTACAAAATAGGAATGAAAATATACAGTAAAAATATTGTGCGAAACCTTTAACCAATTTTAAAATCACCCAAAACGCCAAAATTTAATTAAATATTAAAAGATAGGGCAAATTCGAGCAACATTTTCTTCTTGATATCTTTTGTCAGAATAATAGTATTCGGAAATATGGTGAAATCACTAACACAAAATCAAAATCTTTTAAATTTATTACATAAAGTTATTACATACCTTGAGTATTGTTATCAATAATAACTAATTAAAAACGTTAACACATTCTTGAAACAGCCAGTTGAATACAAACTTTATCAAAATATTTATTTGGTGATAATAATAAAAAAAAACCCTAACGTAAGTTTGACAGGGCGCTGCAAACAATTCAGAAGATATCAATTGTGTTTTTCCAAAGCCAACTATAGTACTAGAGTGCTATAAATAATTTCGTCATAAATTTCATTAAATATACCGCAAACGAAAATATCGTTTATGGCCAGCTTTTATTTAAATTCAACCTGTGTGCGGTGGAGTTCGCTGATCGTTACCAGGCAACGAAGAAAATCAACGACAAATTCCTTTGTAGCGATTTCTGGCCATTGAGTGGGCCTTCTTGTCGTAGTTAATATTCGCTGTTATTAGGTAAATACTTGATTCGTTTTTCACGTGCTATGTATCTATAATTTGGTATTATGTGTTTAAGAAGAATTCAATTACTTTTTAGTTAACTTTTAAGTATCTCTTATCAGCTTTAGCTTATAGCAAAGGCAACGAGGTGTTATTAAAATCAACAGAAGCTGAAGTAACGCATTCATCTTTATTTAATAAAATTATAGCACTTTCTTTAATTTTACGTTTTTCAGATAATGGTTCCTTTGCGAGAATACTTGGAGCGCTCCTTTGTATTCTGTGATTGTTATCAAATGCATGTTGACAAACATGTGAATTTTGGAATTGTGTATTTTCAATATAGGTTTGGGGTTCATTTATACGTTTTGATAATGGTCTACAGGTTTCACCTATATCAAATTTGTTACATTCACGTGAGACCTTCTAGATAAATTTTTTTGTAATTTAATTTTCATTGAATGGTTTTGTTTTTGTTAATTTTCATTGAATGGTTTTGTTTTTGTTAATTTGGATCTAAGGGTGTTTTCTGTTTTGAAAATAGGATGAATGCTAAATTTGTTACTTATTCGTGTTATTTTGTCTGATAAACCAAGAATTTAAGGAGTAAAGAGGTTCGTAGTAGGTCTATTTTGATTTTGTCTAATATTTGGTTGTTCAATCTCTATAAAGCATTTTTTAATGAAATCAACAGAATAGTTATTGTTAACCAAAACATTGTTAAAGTAATTGAAATTTTGATAATTACAAATTATTTTCATTCGATCATATAGACTTTTTACGACCCGATTTTTAACCATTATTGGGTGATTTGATTTAAAATTTAAATATATGTTCTAATGTGTAGGTTTTCTGTATATTTGTATTTTGAAACTATGTCATCTTATCAAAGTCAATTCAAAGCTTGACAAAATGCATAAGCTTTTTACTGCTTTAATTGCATTTACTAGCCATTTTCAGTTTTAGACTTTTTCGTTCTTGAAAAAGCGTATAAATGAAGTGGAGAAAAAGGCAACAATTTGTCAGATAAATATGTGCTATGTGTTTACTAGATATAATTTTGAATAACTTGCACTATCAGGAGATATTATTAATAGAGCGATATATGTACATCTGGACACGTAGAAGGAAATCACCGCCATTACCGCCAAGCTTAATTTATATTTTATTTTATTCTGGACCTGCGTTCTTCTTAATCTCTTATAAAGTTGCAGATCTTACATCTTAAATGACATGTCATTAATTTTTTTAGGAACGGCACGATTTTTCCTGATCTGTACCATCAGATTCGACCCAGAAAACCACCAATGATTAGTCGTAGCTAAAATAAGAGGACAAATGAACACAATTTTCAAAGGTACCTTTGTCGTATATATTAATATCATAAAATACGAGTTTGTTTTGTATTCTATATTTCGAAATAATTACCTGTCAAAACTTTGATGTATACCGGGGCATAAAGGCTGTCCAACATTTGACCTTCGAAATAAGGTTGGTTCAGGAAACCAAAAGTTTAAAAACTCAGTCTCCCGGTCTTCGAAGTAGAAGTGTTTTTGGCCATTAGTCTGTTAGTGAATTTTCAATGTATACATTTTAAATATTTTCCTTTATTCTAAGTTTATAATTAAAACTGTTATAACTTGTTGTATTTTTTTAATCTTTTATAATTTGTAATTATTACTCATCTTAAGGCTTTTTAGACGTTGCTTTTTCATTCATTTCGTTCAATCCCAAATAACTCAAAAGGTAAACAAAAATTCAAACAAACCTATTGTAATGTAGTTGAGACGCTTCACGGGAGTTTTCATTGCTCTATATAAAGCAGATTAACATGTCATATTTGTCAAAATATTGATAATTTTCATTTTCAGCCATCGTAAAAAATACAATATTACACAGAAAATATAAATTTTGCACCTGACAGGTCTTGCCAATAAGGAAATGATCATTTCATTGTTCTAATAAGCGCTGCCTAATAATATTTATACCATTGTTTAAAAGACAACGCTTATAGTATACTCACCAAGAGTGTCGTATAGGGAAACATTTTCATATCGATAAATACAAGTTTGATTTATAGCTAAAAATTGGCATCTCACAGCAGTGACCACGCCACTGAATTCTAAGTAAAAACTATATAACAGCAAGTTTTTAGCTTTGCGATAAGTTAAAGGATGACGAAGATAGGGGGGGGGGGGGTTGGTTTGGGAATGCATTATTTTCAATTTCGCCATGTATCTCACAAACGCAGCGGGCTATGAAAAATTTGTTTATACCATCGTTCTTTTCACAAAAAAGTGGCACAGTAATGCGAAAATTGCAACTCGTAATATCATCGGAAATAGGACACACTGTACAAAAATTTGGTTGCTCCAGATTATCCGGTTTTCCATTAATAAAATATTAAATGGCAAAAAGTCTAAATTCAACTAGCTCACCTTTTATAAGATGGGTCATCATTATTTTCAAAATGTTTTCTAATACGTTTTTGGTGTAGATTCTCATCGAAAAGTCGGCATTTCTAAAAGAAAATACTTTCCGAAAAATAACAATAAAACTTCATTGACCACCTAGAAATCCATGTTTTTACATTTTTCCTGAAAAGATTTTTTCCACAGTTTTCAAACAGAAAAGCAGTTAGAGAGTTTTTTTCTAAAAATTCTCTATCGAACTGTCGTCTCAGTTTTTCAAATTCTCGCGACTAGAACGACCCAAATGGATCACGCTTTCAAAATTAAAAAAATACTTGCCATTTCGTGATTCTCGGCAATTTCAATAGGGTTCGGAGGACCATCAAAAAGTACTTGGCCAGAAAATTTCATCAAAATTTTTTTGATCGCCAAGAACAATTGACCATCAGTGGCCGGCCCCCAAGTGTTGTCTAAAAACGTGCCAAATCTCAAATTTTAACTCGGAGCAGTTTTCGAGGGAAAAAAAGCGTTCTGACCGTATCTAGAGAAGTTTCTTCTTCTAGGCTGTTTCTCTCGCTCGCTTGTATGAAGTCGACGTTGATTTTACCCGAATGAGTGTTAAATAACCGAGCGTCTACAGATTTGAGCGTAGACAAACTTTGCGCATTAATATGTGACGGCTCAGCCTTATTTACTGGCCATAAAAAGTGTCCTAATCGCGCCTAAAGAAGTCTTCATTTCAAAATATAAAAGTGGCCATCGGTAAAGCATCATTAGTTTTCAAAATAAAAGCAGGTTTTATAAAGAAAAGTGGTTTAGAATTAAAAGGTATGTCCAAGTACAAAATCACAGCCACCTAACACGGAATATTTTAAAATTATGCTACGTTACTGTGCATATTTTGGGAGATTTCTGATCATAATTTTGCAAGTTGGAAAAGAAGCCTATTCTCGTTTTTTAAGGGGGCAGCGATTTTGTATTCTTAACAACTTATGATTATAAATCTTTCTTTGATTTTGAAAATTAAGAACGCTTTACACTTGGTGATTTATACATTTTAATAAATTTTAAGCAACCTTATAAAAAGATCGTTGCTTTTTGCATCTCTGAAAATTTGATTCATTTGTGCGCTTCCGGAGTTAATTCGTAGACAGACACGCTGTGTATACTGTATATAGCGAAGCATAGCAGAACAAAAATACTGTCCTAAATTGATATTATGTTTAGAACAGCAAGGAAGTCAACAAGTCAAAATCAATTTTTTCAGTGTCGAAATGGTTAAATATGTATTAACAAAAATTGTGTGTGCTTAAGACCACACCATAGAAGTGAAAACTTCAACAAGCGGGATCATCTATTGTCAGAATTTCGAACCGAGCCTTCGTTGCAGAGATACGGGCGAAAAGCGGTTTTTCCCCAAAATCCCCCCTTAAATTAGTGCCCCGGTCCCCCCGTATGGTCTAAGGTGGCCCCCCATAGGGCGCACCTACCATAAAAATGTCGACCCCCTACCTCTTGCCGTTCTCCCGAAATTAATTTTTAAAATTTTTTCTTCTCCCCCATCCTCTAGCCAAAGGGAAGGGAGTACGGGGTCCCGTTTTCGTCCAGGATCTTCTTTTTACCCCGGCTACATCCTTTGAAAATTTCAGCCCTCTACATATACGGGAACATGCCATACATATCCGAGCGTGACGGCTCCGAGCGTGATGCGTGACAGTTTTACTGAATTCAATGCCCAAGAAAAAACGCAAAACGCGCCTAAAGAAATTTTCACTTCAACTAGTAATCCAATTTACAAAATGAACATGCAGTTTAAACTTTGAACTCGGTAATTGATTTTGAAGGTGATTATTATGCTTATTACGTTTATCTTCTGATTGGCTAATACTTAGCTTCGTCCAATTATTCTGTAACCATGCGATCCTATTGAAACCTCTACTGGAACCGTTTCTGCCTATTCCCAAGTTAGTATCTATTGGGTTTATCGAGGACTTATTTGGTTCACGAAGTATTGGTTCCCTCAGCCTCAGAGTGGTTCAGTACAGCATGTGGACGACCACCTGCTGCTTGACAAGCAACATGTTTTCTTCACCAATCAAGAGGTGTTACATGAAATAGGAAATAAACTAGTCTTAGACCAATGTATATTGCTAATTAAATATGCAAGAAAATATCATGTGAACATCAGTGACAATGTTAAACATATCATGAAGCAGTCTACAAATTGAAAATTTACTGGTAAAAGCAGATATAATCAGAAACTTAAATTACAACGTTGAGTTGAGCAGACAATGAGCAAAAAATTATAAATAATTACTGGTACTCACGATATCCTTTTCTTTACATTAAAATATGAAATTCGAAAGAAAATAATGATTAAAATATGAAATTCAAAAGAAAATAATGGAATGAGGTTCAAATTCAGTGACTCCCGGTAAAATTTAAATAAAAGATAATTTTAAATTTGATAATAAATAGAGGTACAACCTCTAACAATGGGTTTTATGACTCAAAATAAGTAAGTACTATTACTTTTACTCAGGCCCTTGGCACATAAACGAAAATTTAGCGCAATTGTGCCTCAATTTAATTCAATATAAAGATAATATAATTACTACCTCGCATCCGCGATAGAAATTTAGATAAAACCAGATAAATTTACATATGTGAGATTAACCTCTAATAAATGCAAAATAATGTCGGTACATCAGGATTGAGACTAGGCATGGTGAATGCTAATAGTTATATTATGCTTTTTAATTTAATGAACCTGAAAAGAAAAAAGGTGAAAACCAGCAACACTATGAGGAAAAATTCGGAGAAATTCTAGTGAAAATTCGATTTAATACCTTTGCAGGAATATATAGAATTTACCTCGAGAATTAACCCAAATAATACTGTTCAATTTGAATGTAAATACGTAAAAAATATGTGTGACCGTTGAACGATAAAATAATTACGATGTCCCTAAATTTGGACAAAGCCTCTTTCAAATTACATGAATTTAATTAATGAGAACCGCAAATATTCACCAATAAATCGGTAATATTACCCAAAAGGTCACGACAATAATTAAAAAATATTGAGGATGTAAGCTCATTAAAACTGGAATATAACATGCTAAATTCTTGCTATAGTCAAAAATACTAAGCAAATCATAAACAAATATTAATTATGTGAAATAAGTATGTAGTTAAAAATATTGCAAGATAAATTAAATATTTCAAGATTAATAAATTAGCACTCACCCGATGAATGCCTCAACACAAGGTGATAATCTCGTATTCAAAATTCAAGGCGTTGGAAAAAATTATTTTGCCGATGTTTTATTGGCTAATTTATAACATTTGATCAAAATCAACACTAGAAACCGCGAAACAGAAAGTCATAAAAATACTCGATTATAAATATAGTAATCTATAATAAAATAAATTCACGAATTGTAGGTACTAAATAGAGTACTATCACTCTTAAATCGATATCAACATGGAATAAATCTATTCGTTAATAGATGTCACAGCGACCTAAATATTATATATCAAAAATTAGTTTCAATTTGAATGTATAAATTTAGTGTAGCGAAATAAGGGCTTATTCCGTTACAGCATTTTAATTGCCTTTATAGTTCTTGTTGTAACCTAAATGTAGATTTCAAAGATTTCAAATACTCCAGATTGAAGTTTAAAATAATTCGGACAATTCAAGTGCTGAAGGTTGTTGCAGAAGAATGTTTCGATATTGACAGATGCCCACATAACTTGAAAAATCTGTTCTAATTCACTAGAATCTCACCAGAGGGGTGTGGCCCACTTATCCGTTTGCGCATTTCGAATACTTTTGGCTGGTAAATTAATAACATCCATTCTTAGTCTATCTTTTAGCTCCTCAATGCAGTTTGGTCTATATTTATACACTATTTTCTTTAAATACGCTTATATAAAAAAAAATCCAATAGCGTAAGGTCCGGAGACCTTGGTGACCATTCAATTGGACCCCGTCGACCTATCCACCGATTTCGAAAATTTTCGTCCAAGTACCTTCTAGCATTTACATCAAAATACGGTGGTGCGCCATCCTGCTGAAATTATATACATTCATGGGGAATATACGGATTATCGCACTAGGAAACATAACTGCTAATGAAGGTATTGAATTGAATGAGAGGAAATGTCCAGCGTCCAGCAAAGAAATGTGGTCCTAAAATTTTATTATTTAATATGTTAGCCTACATATTGACTTCTTGGCGATGTTGTGTATGTCCTTCACGTATTCAGTGCGGCTTTTGATCAGGCCAAATTCGATATTTATGTCTATTGACCATTCCATTTAAAAAAAATGTAGCCTCGTTCGAGAAAAAAAATATTTTTAGAAAATATGTTATTTTCATCACATCTTGCTATCATCCCTTCAAAGAATTGTATCTTCTATGGTAGTCATGTTTAAGAAGTTCCTGTACGACATGCCCTTTATATGGGCGATCCTTCGGGCTCATTAATAATCGTTATACAGAAGCTCTACTGATATCGTTATTAAGCGCTACGCTATTAGTTGAAGAATGCGGACTTTCATTTACTGATAGGAGTTTACTATCTTCAGTTAAAGCGGATGGTGGGACGGTTTTAGTTAAATCCCTTACTGTTCCGTGCTCTTCAAATTTGTGAAATATCCTACTCACACTTGACCGATTAATTAGTTTATGTGGATAAGCTTCATTAAACAACACATAAACTTCATCCTGTTCATAGTCTCCACAACCGAACGATATTAAAATTTCAATACACTGCCTTTCAGAGAGCACCATAATTCAAAAATGCAAAACTATCAAAATAATAACTTTGCTTACAATTCAATGATTAACCCAAAAGTTTAACTGAATACATTTCAATTTGATGCGAGCGCAATAAATAGCTTATCATTCCCAAATAATACAGTAAAATGTGGAAAGAAAAACTGTCTACGAGGTTTCAGGATTTTAGTGTTCCAATATTCATTTTATTTTACGGTTTTTTACTTTAACATTTTGGGTACCATTTAAGTGAAGTTTGCAATGAAAATTTGTTATATTACGAAGTTGCTTCTTGCAACTTTACCCTTTAATCATCTCAAGATGATTAAATTAAATTTTCCCAAATCATTAGATAGGTCGATGACGTATACTTGAATGGCCACCAAGGTCGTTGCTCCTTATGCCATTGGAACTTTTTCTTGACAATTATTTGAAGAAGAGAGTGTATCAGAATAAACCACAAAACATGGACAATATTAATTCCAAAAAACATACTTTCGTGCACTGGGTTTTACTGTAACGAAATAAGCAGACCCTTGCAGTATCGGATTCAGTTTTAGAAGACCTTCTCATAGAGCCCCAACGCGACTTAAGTTGCCATTTGAAAAAGAAAAGTTGGGGTAGCCAGTTAGGCCAGTCATTAGATACATAAAAATAGTGTTTTGGTGCAAAAGGTTGCGGAGTTTTGAAACTTGGCAGAAATGCAAACTTGAAGGTTCTTAATATGCAGTTAAGTTTGCGACCTCGTGCGACCGCCGCTCGCGCCGCCATCTTGAAAAAATGGCGGTCAAAATCAGTTTTTTTGTGAATAACTTGTTTTCTGTAAGTTTTAGCAAAAGAAGTATTTGAAAGAAGTTGAAGAGAATAAATTTTGCTACAAAATAGCTATGTAAAGTTTTTTTTGTCAGGCCAATGGTTTTCGAGTTACAGGACCAAATAATAGGCTGCACTATTTTAAATCTAATAAAAAGTGGGATTAGTAAGGTCCGTTTACCAATATCCAACAAATTAGTGATAAATTACATTAAAACTGTGAATGCAGTTAGAAATATATATCGATTTATTGCTATCCCGAAGCGCGCTTCCCCCACGTCTTATACTTAAAACTACGGCTAAGTGCACACGGCGCCAGCGAGCGTAGCGTTTAGCGTTTTGTTATTTCGCGCCACGTGTCGCATGCGGCGGTCAGTCAGTGTGCTTTGATCTTTCGCGGCAGCTATATGCACCCTATATACACGGCACACGCGTATATTATGGCGAATTGTGAAGAGTTCTTGTGTTTCATTTGCGAAAAAACCTTAAATGAAGGAAAGACAATTGTGGTGAAACAAAAAGGGTTGGAGACATTTCGCGAGTGCAGTCAAAAACGAAACGATGGTAAACTTAAAATATTTTTAATGAATCGTCTATCTATTACTGTACATGATGCGTGTCGTAAACATTATACAAATAAAAAACTAATTACAGCGTCGGTGGCGGCCAAACAACGTCGAGATTTTGATATTGTCTTGCAGGATGCACCGTCATCATCGCGTAGATCAATTGTGCCGGAATTTGACTTCAAAAAGTGCTGTTTCTTATGTAGTGCAGAAATTACCGAAGAATATTTGAGACATTTGAAGAAAACCAGATTAAGCCACCGGGATCCAGTATATGAGGCAAGGACTTTAGAAATGGTAAATAAAATTATAACGCATGCTGAAAAACGACATGATGAATGGGGTCGTGCCATATGTGACCGAATTGGAAATATACACGATCTGGTAGCAGTAGAAGGACGGTATCATAATAACTGTTTAAAAAAAATTTACGGGCCTCTGCCATCAGAAAAGAAAAGAGGATACCGACCGGCTACTAACGTTGATGAAGCGATGGAAGAAATTTATACTTATCTAGAAATGAATGCCGAAGAATGTGAATTTTCCATGGATGAACTGATCAATGTTATCGAGGGAGATTATCGTCCAGATGCGAGAACAGTAAAGGCGCGGTTATTACAAAAATATAAAGACGATATTTCTATTATTACTACTTTTAAACAAACTATATTCTGCTTCCGAAATACTGGTTTTAAAATATTAACAGATTCATGGTATGCATCAAAGAGGAATAATATTGAAGAAGAACGTTTAAGAGTTGTGCGAGCGGCGGCAGACATTATTTTGGAAGACATCCGTTCTAAAGTGTACGAAACAAAGGAATATCCACCTACGGATAGATTTCTGGAAGACGTTGATACATTAATACCACGAACGTTAGCTCATTTTCTCGAACAAGTTATTGTCAAACATAAACGTGGTGATGTACAGAAATGGCACATTAAGTGTAAATCTATAGCCCATGCGATTATTGCGTCTGCAAGACCACGGTCATTTTTGTCACCGCTGCAAATTGGCGTTGGTACATACCTTTATAAAAAATTCGGCTCTAAGCAACTACTAGATGTGTTGTCAGCATTGGGGTTTTCCGCATCGTACAGAGAATGTGTTTTATTTGAAATATCCGCCATTATGCGTCCACCCATCACAATCCTTGAAGAAGCCTTTTTGCAATTTGTCTTTGACAATGCTGACTTCAATATAAATACATTGGACGGATTAAACACATTTCACGCTATGGGAGGAATCCACTGCGTGACACCCAGGGATGCCATTGCTCCAGATCAAGCAATTCCCCGTAGAGAAACAATGCCGTCCGCTAAGGTTGTTGGACAGTTTGGGAATATCCCGATACAAATGGTTAGAAGAAGTAATGAGTCGGGATTGCAAAAAATTGTGATAGAAAACCTAGAGGCAATGCATCCAAGCAAACGGGAAGTTTTACCCTCATCTTGTGATGTATTATGGCTTTATGCTAAATATTCAAACATACCATCGATAGGAGGTTGGAACGGTTTCATGGAGGAAGCAACTCAAGACCAACAATTTAAAACATCACAGGTATTATGTTTGCCGTTTATTAATGCACCGCCCACTAACTACGATACGGTATATACTGCTCTTCTGTCAGCCGCCAACAAATGCAGAACATTGAAACAAAAACATTGTTTTGTCACATTTGACCAGCCGCTTTATTTTAAGGCTAGGGATATTGTCGCCAGTCACTGTGGTCCAGAGTTGGAGAACGTTATTCCCCGTCTTGGTGGTTTTCACACTGTAATGTCTTTCATGGGCTGTATAGGTTATTTAATGAGTGGCAGCGGTTTGAAAGAGCTTTTGTCCACTGTCTACGCCGAACATTCCGTAGAAAAAATGTTGAACGGACATGCATATGGAAGGGCTATCACGGCTTTTTATGTCATTAGGCGATAGCAAATATCGTGTGGCATGATTTAGACTTATCAGATGAAGAAACAACTGAATTAGCCATTATATTCAACGACATGGATAGATCCGCTGTTCTGAAAGTGGACAATAACTGCGTCAAATCGGTTGAACGAAAATTCCGAGATCGTTTAGTTCAAATTGAATCGAATGGCCCAACAGCAAAGCTTTGGGTGCAATATTTTCGTATGATTTCCTTGCTAAAATGTTTCATTCAAGCAGAACGTATGGGGGACTGGCAGCTTCATTTGGAGACCATGCAACAAATGCTACCTTACTTCCATGCTTGCGGCCATTTTCTTTATGCAAAGTCAATCCGTCTGTACTTACAAGATATGTTTGCACTAGAAGAAAAAATGGACACCAATGAATACGACCATTTTACTAGGGAAGGATATTTTACCATCAGAAGGTCGAACAAATTTTGGTCTGGGATATGGTCAGACATGATCATAGAACAAACATTAATGCGCACCATGAAGAGCACTGGAGGTCTTACACATGGACGTGGAATGACAGACAGTGTCTTAATCATGTGGACGTTAGGAATGGTATATTTGCACAATGTCTGTGAGAAAATAGAAGAGTTCAGTGCAATTTCACTAAGCACAACTGAACAGCATGTGGACATGCGGCCAACGCGTATAACACGGGACGGGAATGATGTGGCAAAGCTTGCAGACTGATTATCGCAACACAATCCATTTCCGCAAGTCGATAGTTTACTCTCCATTAACAGTGGAGTCGTTGGCGATAAAACATTAAACTGCCACATGGCACAAGAAATTGGTGCCTCAGCTATGGCAAAAACTGTGGGGAATAACTTTGGTTCCATTAAATTTAAGCGTAAAGATGCTGTCCTTTCCTTAAGAGCTGCTAGAAGCGGTATCAAAGTTGGAAATAGTCCTGTTTCAATAATTCCCGTCCTATTATTTCAAAGAATTTGTATAGCCAAAAAAAGTGATGAGGAATTAAAAAGCTATTTTAAGTATGAACTCGCTTCATATCCCCTATCGCTTTTTAATGAAGATGGCATGCGAAAAGGAACAAAATAATCCCTATATAAAGCGTTTTCTCCAGTAAACGAGCCTTTACAACCGGATAACAACATTTTGTATGTTTTGGACGGTGGCAGTTTATTGCATCGTATGGTATGGCATCGGAATGATTCATATGAACAAATTTGCATGAACTACATTCAATATATCCGAAGGCACTATGGTGATAACGCAACTGTAGTCTTTGACGGATATCCAGCATATGCAGCTAGCCGCAATACGAAGAGTGCAGAAAGATATCGGCGCTCTAAAGCACAGGTATCCACTGATGTAATTTTTGACGAAGCAATGACTCCACCAGTTTCGCAAGAAAAATTATTATCGAGCGATAATAATAAAAGAAGTTTAATTTCGATGCTAATGTCGAAGCTTAAAGAACATAATTTCACATCAAAGCAGGCAGTAGAAGACGCGGATGTGCTCATTATTCAGACAGCCATCGACATGTCATCATCTTTTACGCGTGTTTTTATTGTCGGAGACGATATCGATTTATTGGTACTATTAACTGCAAAGGCAAGTCACAAGGAAAACATTTTTTGCTAAAACCAGCGAAAGGAAAAACAGCAGGAGCACTTTATTCAACACAGAGTCTTAATTATAAAGAAGCTGTTGCAGAGAACATTTTATTTTTGCATGCCATCAGCGGTTGTGATACCACATCTGCCCTTTTTAACAAAGGGAAATTAAAGTTCCTTAGTCTCCTGGATGCAAATTACTCATTGCTTAAGAAAATAGAAATTTTCCATGACCTCGAAACAGATGTAAATGCTGTCACTGCAGCTGGAGAAGCCTTCCTAGTGGCATTACATGGCGGATCGTTTGAAAAGGACACATTGGATTCGCTTCGATACCAGCATTTTACAAAGTCTGTGTCCAATAATAAATTTAATCTTGCGTCCCTGCCACCCGCAAGCGATGCTGCAAGGCAGCACTGTCTGCGAGTTTATCATCAAGTTGCGATGTGGTGTGGCAGACATAAAGATCCTAGGCAATATGGCTGGCAAAAAAACGTTGAATGGGCTCGATGCTGTTCGGGCTACGCTAGACGCAGCCCCAGACGCCATTTTAAAAACAATATCCTGCAAATGTAAAAAAGACTGTACGGGAGCGTGTGGATGTCGGAAAACAGGGTTAAAATGCTCAGTACTCTGTTTAAATTGCAACGGCACTGCATGTGAAAACACTCCTGATTTGGTAGTTGATTCTGATTCTGAAAACCCAAACGAGGATGATGACTTTATTTCGTTGGGGAGGGTACTAGAAGAGACAGATGACACACAAAATTTAACAGATAGTGAACAAAATGAACCAGGAACATCCCATGGTACAAAGCTACAAAAAGGTGCATGTAAGCTTGAAATGTGGAATAGGCCTACTGGGGATACCACGTTAAAAAAAACGCGCCGATCAACTCTACCTCTTGGGTGGTGTGGAAACAAGTTGATAAATTACGCTTTTATTATTTTAATAAACCAAACAATTTTATGATAGGGTTATTTATAAGTAATATATGAAAAATCACATTTAGTTACACATTATACGGGATTTGGAAAAATTTACTCCATTACGCGGTCCTGTAACTCGGAAACTATCGGCCTCACAAAAAAACTCAAGAAAACGATTTTGTAGCAAAATTTATTCCCTTCAACTTCTTTCAAATACTTATTTTCCTAAAACTTACAGAAAATAAGTTATTCGCCAAAAACTGATTTTGACCGCCATTTTTTCAAGATGGCGGCGCGAGCGGCGGTCGCACGAGGTCGCAAAATTAATTGTATATTAAGAACCTTCAAATGACCAATCCTCCCAAGTTTCAAAACTCCGCAACCTTTTGCAAGCTAAAATGTATTTAATGACTGGCCTAAGTGACTAAAAGGTTGCAAGGAGTGGCCTGAAAAAACTATAGAAAGTTGAACAACAATTTAAGCCAATTCACATGTGTCAGTGTTTTTCTAAAACATAACTCATACAGAAGATATAAATTTGGTGCGTTTCTTTCGAACAGCCCTGTATGTTGCAAATAGTTTACATAAATCTCTACGATTTTTCTTTGATAGATTTTTCTAGTACAAAATAGTTATTTGTTTTACTTTCTGGTATAATACCAAAAATTTTGAAATATGATTATCTCTCCATTTAAAATTTAACATAGAATACAAGCTTTCACAATAACAATAACACGATTAATATCAAAACACACAACGGTCTTTCAATGCGGCTGAACGCTTGTTCATACCGTCGAACACATAAGCGGATAGGTACACCGGATTTGCCCGGAAGGCTGCAATGTTGCGAGGCTGCAATATTGCGAAGCTGCAATATTGCGAGGCTGCAATATTGCGATATTGCGAGGCATCACGCATGCTGAGTATTTGACACACATTTGGCAAAAGGCTATCAATTTTCTGTTAATTGCTATGCTTATGATATGACCGCCCGGGTCCGATTCCCGTCAGTGCCGACAGATCTTTTCTATATTTGAAGGTTATGTTTGTTTCTTTTTTTATTTTTTTAGTTTTGTTTGGGTGCGCCTCGGAGCGAGCGCAGCGAGCGAAGGGCCATGCGCGAATTGAAATAACAGTCAACGTTTCATAGGAATCATTTAATACACATGCGAAGCTTCGCAATATTGAAGCATATTATTTCGGTTAAATCCGGTGTACCCAGACTCTTGGGTCAAACACTGTTCAGTTAAATTGAATTGGTCCCGTTGACCTATCGAAAGTAGAGATTACCTTCACTTTTATTGATTGGGAAATATCGTTGAACGGGTGTTACTTGCGCCAAGGGAGACCGTTCCACTCTCCGTCTTTCCAACATTCCAACCCGGTGTTGTGATTGAATATCTTACTGCTGCTCCCCGATTAGATTTAAGTAGTACAATTGTCTGTTCCTATGGGGCTGATGAATTATATAAGTATTCAAGCCACTCATATCGACAGATCTATAAAAATGGCTATTGGCCAACGTCCTGTGTGTCTGCTACACTAAAAATTTGGAATATTTTTCGTCCCCGGCATCCACACTGATTTTGTGGTATTGTAAAACTCATTTACTTCCTGCAACCCTGTATCTCGGTCAACATTCTTTGTATGGTGAATGAATGAAAGGACGACAGCGGCTTTACCCGTCTTCGGTACGACCGATAATAAAGTTATTGATTTAGTAAAACTATAGAGGTAGGATCCCACTTCTCTTGTTCTTGAAGGAAAAAATTCACCAGGTATTTCACGCTTATTTTTTTCACTGTACCAACTTACGTGAGCTTTTCAATTGAACTGTACCAATTATATCCCCTGATATTCCTGTTGGTTCCAAAGATTGGTTTGCAAAGGCGAACAATTGCTTGTGTTGGAATAGCCAGCTTCTTTTCTTCATCAGTAAAGTCTCTCGAAGTATCGCTCCCTTTCCACAGTATATATAGTTATTTCAGATATAGTGAGTCCTGGCATCAGTGAAGAGTTACACTTTGAGCCCATATTTTTCGGGTTTACTGGGTATGCAAATTTTGTAGCGGCAACGGCCTCTGAAACCCACAAGCATCTCGCCTACAGTGCCATGGGCACCCAATGCAAAAGCAGCCTGAGATATTTGTTGAATTTTTGCAACATTCCTGATATGGCAGCTGCCGAATCAACTTTCGCACGTTCCTTTCTTTCCTTGCGTGTTTCATCGAAGACATGTCAGAAAAGCTTAAAAACCTACGGGCAAACACTATACTTTCGTTATTTGGTTTGAATATAGACGTCAACTGTAAAAGACCAAGGTCCATTTATTTCAATTTCGTTAGTGTCTCTAAATTCAGTGCGCTTGTCTTGAGAAACCTCCTGTCTGTGCTTCTGATTTGTGTAAAGTATCGTAATTTCTAACATGTCTTGGGTAAATTGTTTTTCCAGACGTCAATTGGCTCTATATTGTCATCAGCTCTAAATACGCAACGCACAGAAGGGAGTTTTAGAATGTTGTGACTGGGAGTGCGGATGTTTCGTGTAGGTTCAACCGATGACCACTTGTAACGATTTTTCTCATAATTATATTTTCTTAAGTGTTGAACTGTTTCCACTGCCAAGCTTTCCTCTATTTCCTCTTCCATTTCGTTTATAAAATTATCGATTTCCGCAGACATATTGACTTCATCCTCGGACATTTCACTTACGGATTCATGTTAACCTCTCCGATACTATCTTCTTCCAAATCGGAGAAATCGCTGTCCAATTCGTCGTATCACGCTTGAACAATCTCTTAAAATTGGGGATCATTCGACCGCATTATTTTCTTACGAGACATTTCTGAAAAAAGTCACGAAAACTACGTTTTTGGGTCCCAGGGACTCATACGCACTCGTTTCACAGGCTAAACAGCGACCAGCAACTAACCTGAACCAAAAACTACGTCGCTCTAGTATGTTGTCGGTGGGGCTATAGTAGGAAGGTAAGAAAGAACGCGCAGCATGAAGCCTAGTTCTCAGAGCTTCGACTGTCAACCGCGACAGATCCTCACTGCTTGCCTTTCCAATGTCAAGCGACAGCCATCACGTCACGATGATGTCAACCAACTGTAATTACAGCACTATATTTACAAAGAAAATGAAGTGAAGTTGATTCAAACCAACTACATCGACAGCAAACTGGCGACACTGTGGATGGGGTTAGGGGTTTTGACGCCACTGATCTCCTATTGACCAGAGATAGTGTAGCTGGCGACAGTCTAAGCTCTGAGAACTAGGCCTTAAGATGAAAAACACAAGAGAAATTAAGAGCCATATAGTTCTGGGAGTCCCTGGGACTCCAAAACGTCGGTTATGGATTAACCTATATATGTTTTTATAAGCGGTGAATGCTCTCAAGTACTTGAAGAACTTTCTGATGTTTTCATATTCGCCATAGATAAGGTACTGATTGGACCTGAAACAGCGACCAAAACGCTGGACTCATTCTACATGGGCAGTTGAAACGCGGCTGTTTTATAGCTGCGAAGCTCACTGCTGCGTAGATGCGACACAACCGCATATTTTCGCTTCGTGTAGTTTGATTCGCGTTTATGACGCTAGCGGCCCCAACGCCTCCAAAGGCGTTGCAACGGCCAGTGGCTGTTTCAACGCCGACTGAGGAAGCAGCAAAAACGCTCATGTAGATAGTGTCATTTAAAAGCATAAGTTTTCTTTAAATAGGCCGTTCCTAGCGGCAAAACAGACGCGTTTTAACCGCCCGTATAGAATGGCCCTTAGGGCCCTTCTATACGGGCAGTTAAAACAAAACTTATACTTTTAAATGAATCTACATGAGCGTTTTTGCTGCTTCCCTAGTCGGCATTGAAACCGGCAGTGGCCGTTGCAATGCCTCTGGAGGCGTTGCGGCCGCTAGCATCAGAAACGCGAATCAAACTACACGAGGCGAAAATGCGCGGTTGTGCCGCATCTACGCCGGAGTGACCTTCGCAGCTGCAAAAGAGCCGCGTCTCAACTGCCCATGTAGAATGAGTCCAGCGTTTTGGTCGCTGTTTAACAGTCGCGTTTTGACAGTCACGTATAGTTTTGAGAAATTTGGTGCGGTTGCTAGCGGCAAAACAGCCGCGTTTTAACTGCCCGTATAGAATGGCCCTAAATTCACCACCTTGTGGCTTTAATGTCAACAATTAATTATTTATGGTGTAAGTTCAGAGGAAATCTTATGACTTTTCGCTTCAATAGTTCGATAACTTGATATCTTCATAATTTTCTTTAGAAAACGGCATTAAATCTAAAAGAGGAATATATTTTTTTTATAATATTGGTTTATCTTTGGAAACACCCTACTCGAAAGCTGTTGCGTAGATCGAGTTAAGAAATTTTTAAATTCAGTTGTTTTTATTTATTCTTTTCATTAATATCATTATTAAGTTAGTTAGTAAGTTTGAGATCGGTGCCAATTCCACAGAAATATGCTTAGTGTTTCTCAAACCTTTTGGGTGTCACATCGCCCTTTCGATACGATTCTAAATTATATAAATAAAGCGCTAACATGTCGGATTCTTGTTATTATTTTTCATCTGTTAATTCAGTTGTGAACAGAACATATCCTAACTATAAAAATGAGTAACGGTAGCAGTTTTCTTTAAAGTTCTGTTATTTTCTACTCTTAGTTGTGGCATTTTATGCAAAAGAAATATAATCAATGTCTATTTTGTCTCTTCATATCAACAAACTCATGTTGGGGAATAGTTCTCATTGGATAACCCTATTCCTATGACGTAGTTTTTCTTCAACCAGTACGAAGCGTAAACATCTAATGACTATTTGCGTAAATGCTAAGTTAAGTTGTATTTAGATACCGCCACCAATTACACGGAAATAGTACTGTTCTGCAAATTGTACTTAAGTACTCAATGGGGAAAGTACATTGTTTTATAACCAATCTGACAGCAAGGTATTTTAACTGATAGCGTTAAAATTAAACTTGAAGCACTCCTCCATGTAACATGCATCTTCCTAAACCTATAATTGAAAACAATACGACTAGCGCTAAATACCCTAATTAAAAGTGTGATGTTTAAATTTGGAATGCGACTCGCATCCGGTCATTTGGGTCGACATTCATATAGATTTGAATTAAGTAAAGAACAGGTTTTTGTACTATAATATCTATGCACTCTTTTCTTCTGCTAACAATCCGTTAATTACATTTCAGAGAATGCTTACTTTTCGTAATGAAGGGGTTTTTGTGCACAATATTTAATTAAAGTCCTTTGACCATATTAATATACAAGAAAACAAAGAATTATAAAAGAACGTCCTGCAAATTGGAGTAATCTTTCTTGATCCCTATACGCAAATCAAGCAAACTCCGCTATCTTCCTTCAAGCTACCGACTTAATTCACTCACTGATCACTTGAGTAATATTCTTGAACGAAGGGTTTCTTTTAGAGTTACTTTGTACATTGAGAGCTCTTCTCATCTAAATCAATTTCAAATGGGTTTTCGTGCCTATTGTTTTACCTTGGATCATCTGATAAGATTTGATGGATCTATCGAGCTTGTCTTTTACCGAAGTAATAATTTGGTTGCAGATATTTTGGATATATCCTCCGCTTTTGATATTCTATTCTTCATTATAAAGTCATTACTGCCGTAAGGATAGCAGCCGGTTGTTACTACCACCTACTTTAAATGTAGCAAAAATGTATGATCTTTACAAAAAGTTTTGTGAAAGTAGCAACATTTTACACATGGCAAGTTCTGCAATATACCGGCAAATATATACCTGTGAATTTTACATATCGTTTCTGGTACAAAAAAAAGACCAGTGTGATGTTTGTAACAGATATGAACATTATTCAGCTGGTCAAAAAACCGAACCACAAGATGAGTATAACTTCCATATTAAGACTAAGGGTTTAGCCCGAGAATATAAAAATAAAGACAAAGAAAAGGGAAAAAATGACAAGAAGTTCTGTGTAGCTGTATTTGACCTCGAACAAATCTTGCCTGTACGAAAATCAAAAGTGGGTCTTGCCTATTACATATTGAAGTTATCCACATACAACTTTACTATTTCTAATTTGTCTTCAAAAGAATGTAGTTGTTACATATGGCATGAGGGAATCGCTAGGAGAGGTGTATCAGAGATAGGAAGCTGTCTTATATTATTTATGGATGAGCAAGTTAAAAAAGGCATAAAGGAATTTTCCTTTTATTCCGACCATTGCGCTGGACCAAACCGGAATAAATACCTTTACAGTTTGTATAATTATTCAACAAACAAACATACTATTAAAATTTGTCATAGTTATTTAGAAAAAGGCCACACACAAAACGAAGGCGACTCCGTACAGCCTGAAAGAACGCGCCTCCAAAAATATTCCAATATGCGGGGTGTTCGGATAGTCGACCAACAACTCTTGACAGATGATAGCCCTTGCAAATTGATGAAAAATGACATAGGAACATATACCCTTTAGGTGCCTAATTTTCGAGATACATGGTGTTAAAGTCCAAAAATAAATAGGATTTTTTTGCAATAATTGGCAAACTGAAAAACATATTTGTTTCAAAATTGGTAAGTGACCTCCTCTTTAAAGACCTCAAATTTTTACCACTAACACGCTTTTGACTCTTTATCCAGTGGCATGCAGGGGGAGGCGTTATTTTAACTCCCTGTCATTGGTACGCCACTGGGTTCATGACGATTCTTTGCTATGTTTTTAATTCCTTGTTTATTATTCATCAAAAAAGACATAATAAAGTTTAACTATGCTAAAAGCAACAGTTTTCGAGTATTTGTCCTCCAGTAAAAGCTTTTCCCGGCTTTTATTATTTATTACCTACCATGGATATTTCTAATAGTGAAGGGAAAATCGGATGAATTTTAGAATCGAATGTCTTGCATTCGAATACTTTTGAGAATCGAATGATTATTCGAATACAAAAAATCGAAGTATTTGGATTATGGAATTAGCGATTCAACCTCTCGAGATTTCGAGTGAATTCGAAGTCTTGTTCTCGACTTTTTAGAAATTGTCTGATTCTGGATTGTTTGATCTTGAAGTCTTCATTCTTGATACATTTAAGCATAAGAGCAAAATCTTTTTACAAATATAGCGAAAGCATTCACGATTAAAAAATAAAATATTGGTTAAAAGTTGTTTTGTTTAGATATTATGTAAAAGCTTATTAAATATTTACTAATATCATCTTTTTAATAATTTAAATTTGAATTCCAAAACTCCTTATGTTCTGCATATTGCAAAAATATGTATGTAATTCCTGCCGACTACCGCATTTAAAATTAATAATATGTTTACTACAGAAGAAAAATATTCAACAACTAAAAAACTACCACAGTAATTAAACTACTCTATTTTATACTTTTTTCTATAGCGTTTTCGATTATTGTTCACCATAATACAAAACAAAGTCCGCTATTATTTGTTGCTCAGACGGCAGACCATCATAAACGAACAAGTTATATTATAATCACATTTGACGCGAATTGTGCCGATTCGTATTTCATTTCGATTCAACCAGCATTCGAGGGACGATTAATTCTTTGTTAGCGCATTCGAATATTTCTGGTATTCGAATTCTTCGTTGAGAATCGAATGCATTCGAATGCAAGCTAGAATCGAGTACTTCGATTATTTGTATTCGAATAGTCCCTTCACTAATTTCTATCAAGCGTATTTATGGCGTATTTGCTATTAAGTTGACACTGACAATACTATGCTAAAAACAGCAATTTTTTTAGTTATTTAATCTCAAATAAAGGCTTGTACAGGCTTTTCTAAATCATTTTGAAAATTGGATTATTACAGACTTTTTTGTTTTGTCTGAATAACTTAGTAAATAGTAAGTTACTCACTTCCAAATGATTCAGAATGTGTTAGTCAATAATCACAAAATGGAAAAATAAAAAATCGGATAAGACACAAGGAGAAAAAATTTTATTAACGCAAACAAAGTTAATATTATTAAAGAACAAACATTTTACATAAGTGTTCAAAATGTCGGCCATTAACTTGCAGGCATAATCTGCAACGTTTTCTCATTTCAAAACGTGTTTTTGGAAAGAGCAAAAGACTGAATTATTTCAGCAGCACCCTGAATTCTTGCCATCGGGTCTTGCTCAGTGTTAACAATGGTTTCGTACACCAAG
Source organism: Pissodes strobi (assembly GCA_016904865.1). Lineage (NCBI taxonomy): Eukaryota > Metazoa > Arthropoda > Insecta > Coleoptera > Curculionidae > Pissodes > Pissodes strobi. The sequence continues at coordinate 12,701 of MU187685.1, read as the reverse complement.
GATACACAAGAAAATATCTATCGGGCTTAAATCGGGTGATCGAGGTGGCCACAAGTCAGTCACATACAGTTTTCCACTACATATCGCAGCATTAGTGGCGTCATACCTGGTCGGGCGCACCTTCTCAGTGCGTATAAATGAGTCATTCTCATCCCGGAGAATGATCAAGGCAGGGGTACCTCAGGGAACGGTACTATCCCCACAGCTATTCAATTATTACATAGCAGATCTTCCATCCCACCCTGAAACGTCCCTCGCGTTTTACGCGAACGACACAGCCCTCTACTCCCACTCCGTATCCGCACAGGAGGCGACAAATAACCTTAGCGCTCATATGGAGCGAGTAACACAGTTTTATCAGAATTGGAAAATCCGGCTCAATGCTGGTAAAACGGAGTTGGCCATTTTCTACAGGAAATTCACTAACATAGAATCAGCCCCTATCCTAATCAACAATACCCCCATCCCTCCCAAAACATCCGTGAAATACCTAGGAATCATTTTTGATATGAGGCTCAACTTTGGAAAGCACATCTCTCATGTGCAAGTTAAAAACAGGGAAGTCTTCCATAAGTTGAAGCCTCTTATCAGAAATGGTTCCTGTCTTAGCCCTCAAAACAAACTCATCATCTACAAGTCAATTGTCCGGCCGTATCTGACGTATGGGGCACCTGTTTGGTGCTCTGTGGCCGACTCGCATCTTAAAAAATTGCAAATCCTGCAGAATAAACATCTCAGGGCAGTATTCTCGGCGGACCGGTATACCAGGATCCGGGACTTGCACGCCTGGGCAGGAATCGACTATATCGACGTATATATCGATAAAATGGCGTGTAAGTTCTACACTACTGGAATACGGGGCTCGCCGAGAACTGCCCATATTGCAGATTTGAGATGCGATGCGGCCATTAGGCCTAAGCATGGCCCCATACACCGCAGAACCACCATGTACTTTACGGAACCGCGGCCACCGGAATAATTGACTTTCCTGTCTTCCCACATCTCCCTAAAACCACCCCCATCCACCCCTTCTGCGCCCCCCGGTGCTGTCGATAAAACGACAAATATCAGGAGCGCAGAAGTTGCAGATTTCAGCTCCGACACGGCAGCCCAAGGCAAGCTCCCCTCCACTACACCGAAAAGTGTGGTGGGCGGGGCTTGCTAAGGGACCTGGCCGAGCTATAAAAGCTAACTGTCTCGACTGTATTAAATCAGTCTTAACGCTGCTCCCAAGTCGCCTCCATGTTCCCCTGTTCCGGCAGGCGAAGTATGGCACGACGAGCCGGGACTATGCCTAATACCTTGTTACAATTCTCACCTCACCGAAGCTAGTAGCTTGCTACTAGCCTCCTATCTTTTACCTATGTGTATGAATGTTGTGTATGTCCTGTGTTGTTGCGTGACCAAAGAATCGTGTAATGGGGTTTTTCCTATTGTTTTCCCCATGTAACTACCCCTCACTATCCCACCCCCTGGAAAACAAGTCATCAGTTCTATTGTCAGCCGTGTGTAATGTCTAACTGCAAAATATCTGAAAGGTTGCACCTAAGTAGATCAGTTGCGTTACTGGAAAGAGTGCCTAGCTGCAAGCTGGAACACAGCTTTGACATACCATCGGTCATTTGCATTGAGTGAGCATGCCGGGGGGATGCTGAGACGCCCTCAGGGCGATCGCTGCCTTCTGGCGCGTGTTCATTATATGTCGAATACAAGCTGTGTATTGTAAACTAGGTATATTTATACAATTGTAACTACCGTAAATAAATGTTGTTGCTTGCTTGCTTGCCACAAGTGAGTTCCACCCCGCCCGATCCATTTTTTTCCAAACTCTTCAGTTAGGTAGTCTCTGGCACCTCTATGAAAATGAACAGACGCGCCGTCATTTTCTGCCTAATGGTCATCGGTACATTTTCCAAAATCTCAGGAAGGACTTCAAGAAGAAACTGTCTGTAAATAGCTCCATTAAGTTTATTAGGCAGAATATATGGACCAACTAATACATATCCAACGATACCCGCCCACACATTGAACGAAAATTTTGATTGAAACTCACGCTCACGAATTTCGTGTGGATTATCATCATTCCATTCCTGAGAATTGCGTGCATTAAAAATTCCTTCCCTCGTAAATTTCGCCTCATCTGTGTATAAAACATGGGAAAATTTTCATCGTCACGACACATTTGTCTAAACCAATTTGAAAAATCCACTCTAACGGGATAGTCTCTGGGTTCTAATGCTTGTACTCAGGTGCATTTATAAGGATGTAGCAGTTGTTTCTGCAAAACTTCTTCTACAGTAGAACTGCCCACGTTCAATGCCAGGCCAATTGTCCTAGTACTTAAAGAAGGTTCGTAAAAAATATTATTTAATATTGCCTCTTCAAGTCGAACAGTTCTGGTTGTTTTTGGCCTCCCGGCATTATTCCTTTTAATGAGTAAGATACCCGTTTCACGAAGCCAACTTTCTACATTCTTAAACGTTGAATGATGAGGTATTCTCCGATTCGGGAACTTTTTTTCGTATAAACGTACTGCCATTCTACCATTTTTCCCAGCTTCTCCGTATGCTAATAGCATGTCGGTCAATGGTCGAAAGAACAATTAATTATTTAATGACAGAAAAATGAATGTAAAATCTTGTTAGAGATTCAACTAAAAATTTCACTTGTGACTGGTAATGTTACATACACAAGTATTATCAGTGTCAACTTAACAGCAAATACGCCATAAATACGCTTGTTAGAAAATATCCATGGTAGGTAATAATTAATAAAAGCCGGGAAAAGCTTTTACTGGAGGACAAATAACTCGAGAACTATAGATTAACCATAGTTGGCCCGCTGACACGAGACCAATGAGGTTTCATATAGTCAATTAAAATATTCTCTATGTATTTATTTGATAACAAAACGAAATTTGTGTGGCTTCATTATATAAAAAACACAAAGATTGAAACACAATCAAAAATAGTAAATAATAATAATTTCAAATACTCTACAAAATATCAAAATTATTTTCCTGAAAGGGAAAACGCGAATTATCTTGTCAGACAACTGACAAAGCAAAGATTAAACAAATAAGTTTTTAATGGTTTCACACGAGTGGTTTGGCATTAGTTTGCCAAGAATTAAGCTAAAGTAGAGACATTTAATAAGTCATAAAAATGGGATTATCTGATAAGGGTAACTCAAAATTTCAAAAAAGGCCTAGAGTCAGTATTCAGGCTGTGTGTACAAGAATTGGAAGTTCCCGTTCACAATTTACTGTATAAGAATGACATTTTTGAAAGTGGAAAATAATATATCAATCAAAATTAATTTGGTGTAATCGAGATAGTTAATAATAAGTCATATTTTACGGTTTAGGCTCTGGGAATATTCAACTTTAAATGCAAAAAATCTGATTAGATGTATGCATTTTCGTATGTTGTAGGAATTTGTAAAAATAGCGAAATTGTTAAATTACATTAGACTAATAATAATTGATGATTGTTAAATGTCCAGTATAATAATGATTTTGTTGGTACAACTGACAATTAAATTTCCGACTTTTCAAATTTCTACCAATCGAATTACCAGAGTGGCTCCAATTTAATCATAATAAAAATTCTCTTGATTCTCCAGCGACTACTTTTTGATAAAATCGACCACTAGTCGACTGATCGACAGGTTTTACTGCCCTTATTGATGATGTTGGCTTCCTTAATAACCAGATCTGAAAAAAACGTAAAAAGTTTAAATTACGCTCAAACTTGATCAGATATATTGATAACCGATTACTTTATTGACAAACACGTGCCTTTAAGCTTTAATTGCTGCAATTAAGAGACAACTTTTAAACCGAAAAACGATCGAGTGGAAATGGTAGGCATTTAAGTAATTCCAGGATTTCATCTTAAAGTTGAAATTTATTAATATATGTAATCTTTTTGCTGATTAGGCAAGCGGGGTTTAATATAATTTTTACGCTTATTGAGGCCTATTACAAAAACGTTTAAAATGTGGTGAGTATACTTGGTTTTTTATTTTACTGAGGAATCCAAGATCATTCTTATTAATAAAAAGGTAATTGAAGGTTGATTCTTGACCTATTCAAGAAATAGCTTTTAGAGGATCCCGCGCAAATCTTCTAAAACATGGTTTTCAGTCAATACTTTCTGGGTTTGATATTTTTTGATGCTCTGACCAAAGGTACTGAGGAGCAAGAAAATATCGATTAGTGAAGTTGGGATATTGAGCACTTCATATATTTTACTTAATTATTTTTTTTTATATTTTTACCGAGCGTGTCGTAACACATAGCTCCTGCCCGTAGAAGTTCAGTTTGGGTGTCATTTGATGCATTTTTAATAAAAGAAATTACACCGCCGGGCTAGATTCATTATATACAGCGATATGTTAAATGGTATAATTCACCTAAATTTTAGTCAATATTTTTTTTTACTAAATATTTCATTATACATAAAATGGAAGTCAGATTTTGATAATTTCTTAAAATATTTCAGAAAGCTGATTTGACATTGAGGTAATATACAAAGAAACTTCATGAATAAATTGCGTTTTTGTAAACGGTGGTTAATTTTTCACCTCAGTTCATTTTTTGTAGTTCTCTAAAAATGATGTACCAATTTACCAGACGTAGATAACTTTGCGCATTAGATGCGTAGATCGGTTGAATGTTACATGCTATTGCATAGCAAGCTTAGTCACTGCCCAGAAAAAGTGTACCTGACGATGACGCGCCGAAAGAAGTTTTCACTTCAAAAAGTTATAATCTATTCGGACAGTTGTAGAGGTTAGAACCGAAACATTAAAAATACTTCAGTTTTGCAATTATGTTGTTAATTCTCAGGAATTTACGATTGAAGAAATTCAGCCCAATATTTTGATTAGCGGTCATTCGTTTCTAGTGTGTGACAGAGACTTTGATTTAATGAAAAAAAAAATAAAATATACTTTCTGAATATTTGAATGGATAAAGAGGAGGAAAGAAAAAAATCCATTTAAAATTATTGTCCTAATGACAACCACCTTATAAAAACAAATTAGAAACAGAGAAATAAGTTTAAACCTTAAATAGTTGAAAATGCACTGTATTATTATACAAAACCTGGATCTAATTACAATTTACTTTAAATATGTCATAAGCGATTTTGAACCGTTATAAAAATGTTATAGCTAAAAAAGAAACGTTTCCAAAGGTAGTCTTCAGGTGGCCTCTGTTTCCACTATATCCAACGGGAAACTGTGTAACTACCGAAAAAAAAGAAGATTCAATGAAATCTATTCTGCCAATTTATAATATTTTTTTCACGCTTTAAAATGTTCAGCAAGAGTCAAAGATGAAATTTCTATAGTTCTGTTGATAACGATTATGAATATACTTTTTTTGCATAAAGACCTTTTGCTGTCTTTTTGCATTGCTCTATTTAGTGTAATGTTTTTTTTCGGAACAAAAAGTACCAAACTTTGAATATTCACCCTATTTGCGATTTGCGAATAGTTCATACTGGAAAATATTGAAAATTTTATAAATCCATAACGGACTAACCGACTTTCTTAACTAAATTATATAATAACAAATTATAATATTCTTAAGTATTCTGACAGTATTTAGAAATATTGTGGTGTTTGCTTAAGACAGAAGTGAAAGCGAGATTAATATTAAGAGTATAAATAAAATAAAAAAAAAAGATTCTTGGAGGTGCCGGGCATCGATCCAGCACTGAAAAAAATTGTATGAACAAAGAAAAACAAATGAGTTATTTGCTAGATTTTTATTAATACGAAATAATTTTCAATCACATTAAATAAAGTTTGTTCCTATATTTGTTTGAGTGGTTTTTCCTTTAAGTCAAACAAAAAATATTCATTCTACAGAATATCCAATTGCACGTTTTCTTAGTATGAAAAACTTGTTTGTTATGTTAGAATTAAAACTTTAGATTTTAGTTCCAGCGCACATGCATATTTTTATTTATTTGAGCACACATACATACAAATAATAACAAGACAATACAATAATAACAACAATGTCATGAACAAAGTTCCAATGTTAAACATTCTATGATTCTGAGTATGCTTTCACTTGCACCTAGATGAATATACATCTGTATGTGCATATCCCACAATGTTACGCTAAACAATAAAATGTTACATAATACACACAGATTTTTCAAAAACAAATTCTCACAAAGATCTCAAAAGCATGTATTCAACTCGACAAGCTCGTGATGAAAATCTTATTTAAAGGCTATCCACTTCCAAAAATGCCCTCAAATAATCTTCTATTTTCTAATACATAAAATGTGCATTGTTTTTTAAATTGCCCAATGCCAGTGTTTCTAATATTTATTGGAATCATGTTATAAATTTTGGGTCCCAAGTATGACACATATTTTTGATTTATATTATTATAGTTTAAGGGGATTACTATGTCATTTCTTAAATTCGATAGAGTGTTGTAATTGTGATTTATAGTAGTATCCGGCGATTTTGTTTTAGGAATGAATATTGCTACTGCTACACTGTAAAGAGTTCTGATACTATAAAAGTCCTTTGAAAATAGAAGCTCAGTTGGATATAATCTGCTCTTGCCAATAATTATTTTTATAATACTTTTCTGTGCTACTTCCAATTTATAAAGTGCATTACTATATGTACCTCCCCAAGTCAAAATTCCATACCGAATTAGAGATTCAACAAGTGACTTATATAAAGTGTGGCAAGTATAACTGGAACAGCGGAAAGAATGCGGGCAAAAAATTGGCGATGTTGTCGAGTAGTTTTTTGAGAACTAATATTTATACCTATTATTTAGATAAACACATAATTTAATATACTCATTAACTCATTGAAAATAAAAAGTAATATCCAAACTGAAACTTTACTATTACTTCAACTTTAATTCATAATCTATTTTACACATTATCAATTTAAATAAATTTGCGTCATTTATATCTATTTGCCCGATAAATCCGGCAACAAGTGCGTCAAGTTCCCCTCGTCCTCGTGACAAAGTGCATCAAGGCGATTGGCTGCAAGTCATTTTTCCTCTCTTTGCTTCTCAGACGTCGCTGTTCCAAATAAGTTTGCCACACTTTAAGAGGATAAGAACTTTCTGACTTATGACTTGTTTTAGAAGATAAAATTTTCGTATTAATTTACGTATCTTTTTAGAAAGAAAATCAATATGAGGGTGCCACTTTAAAAGGCTGTCAATTATTATTCCAAGATATTTTATTTGATTTACTTCTTTTATTTCTTGATTTTCAACGTTTACTTGATTAAAGTGTGGTCTATTACAACTTGTCAATGAAAAGGCTATGTAATTTGTTTTTAGGAGATTAAGAGAAAGCTTGTGAGTATCCAGCCATTGTTTTGTGATAGTAAGTCCATTAATCATTCTTTCTTTAACTTCTGTCCAGTTCTTGCCACTAAAGACCAGTGCCGTATCATCTGCATACGATATAAATGTGCCATCTATGTTTAATGAAAGCAAATTATTTATATAAGCAATAAAAAAGAATAGGGCCCAGCACTGTACCCTACGGCACTCCCATTTTGATAACCTGTTTAGAACTTAAGGTACCATTAACTTTTACCATCTGATATCTATTCCACAGGTAATTCCTTAAAAGATCTGACCCCGTTCCCCTTATTCCATAGTTTCTTAGAACATCCAGTAGTTTATCATGGGGAACCGTGTCAAAAGCCTTGGCCAAGTCCACAAACATGCAGGCACATTTGTTGCCTATATTCAAATTATGCACAAATTCTGATGTCAGTTTATGTAACACATGTTCAGTGCCAGATCCCTGCAGAAACCCATACTGATTTTTCGATAAAACATTATTATTAATAAAATAGTTAAAAAGTCTATCTTTGACCCATTTTTCAAAAACTTTTGCAAAATTGCTAATTAAACTTATAGGTCTATAATTATGAATTTTTGATTTTGATCCATTTTTGTGTATGGGAATTACAATTGATATTTTAAAATGGTAGGGGACTAGTCCTGTAACGAAACATCTATTAAAAATATGCAACAATGGCTGAATTATTTCTCTATGGCACTGTTTTATTATTCTTGATGATATCCCGTCAGCGCCCGGCGATGATGCATTTTTTAATGTAGAAATGTGTTTGATTAATTCATTCTCATTTATTGGTGTCAAATATATGGAATTTTGACAAGAGTGCTCCACTGTTATTGGGGCTTGTGGCTGCGTTATTGTTTCGGCCATTTTTGGTCCTATATTTATAAAGTAATCGTTACAAAAGTTTGCCATATCTATATCGGATTCAAACTCCCTCTCATTATCGTC
>JAEQML010043336.1:0-70920 GCA_016904865.1 Pissodes strobi | reverse complement strand
TTCTTTGTTAATTTTAATTAAGATTTCGTAACTTGTTCCTTGTTTTTGTGGCCTCATCCTCTATTTTTTGAATTTGCCTATGCTCAGACATAGGGAGAGCCTTGTCAGTAAGAATGTAGGTTCTTAGCACAATAGGGAATATGTGAATAAAAAAAAGTAAATTGATTGTGGGTGTTCAAATCCAAAACGTCATATCGTATAATTCACCCATAGAAACTTAATGCCAATTTAAGGTAATGAAAGTAGTTTTATTTTTCAATTTTTGACCAATTTACTTTTTTGATTTACGTATTCTTTATTGTGCAAAGAACTTCTTTTCTCATTTTCAAAGCTATTCTTATGTCAAAAGATCGGCCAGGGCAATTTGAATCAAATTCACTAAAATACAATTACCTGCCATACATGACTGATTCAATAAACAGAATACGAGGCCAAGAAGCAAGCTACGAAATCTTAATTAAAATTAACAAAGAAAAAGAGAATTAAGTATAAAACAATGTCACAATAAGAACCATTAGAATTGGTTTAATGCTGCATCTGCTGTCGGTCTTCAAATCCAAAACGTCATATCGTATAAATTTACTCATAGAAACTTAATGCTAATTTTAGATAAAGAAAGTATATTTTTTATTCTTGACCAATTTACTTTTTATATTTACGTATTCTTTATTGTGCAAAGAACCTCTATTCTCATTGACAAAGCTATTCTTTTGTCATAAGATAGGCCAGGGCAATTTGAATCAAAATACTTCAAATTCACTAAAATACAATTACCTGCCATACATGACCGATTCAAAAAAATAGAAGACAAGGCCAAAAAAAAGAAACAAGTTACAAAATCTTAGCTAAACCGTCGTTTGAGTAAAGGAGTAACTCAAACAACGGCTAAACTAACAAAGAAAAGAGAGTTAAGTATAAAACGATGTCACCATAAAAATCAGTAAGCATTTCTATGCCAAATTAATTAAATTAAAATAAAATGTACTACTTCGAACTACAATTAAAATGCTAAATTACGGAAAAGTAAAAATATTAAAAAGAGGTCGATAATTAAAAATGAATTAAAATTAAAAACTTAGTTAAAGCTATTTATTGTTACGAGAAAAATATCGTAATGTTCAAGTGTGATACACAGGTATGTTTAACACTTTTGTTGGTTTATACGTTTATAGCAGAAAAAATAAAATAAAAAATTAAAAAACATTTAAAATTCAGAAAAGAGAAATCTTATAATAAATTATTACATAATGCATTTTCGATTCAATTTATTGACTTTATGATGTATTACTATGTGAGGGTGGGGAATCAAGCAAGTCCAAAAATAAAATTGTAAGATGGTACTTAGAGGTATATAAAATAAGTTTTCACGATATTATTTAATACATGTAGTACTAAAACAATTTTATTGGCGTTTATAGTGATTGCCAAAAGTACATAAATCGATTTTTAAAGTAAACAACTACATAATGTCGGTAATAATGTATTATTTTTATTGGCCTACGGGCAATGACGTCACGTACCAGTAGTTTGCTTTTATTTTTGTATTCTAGCAGTTTTAGTCGCTTTTTTTGGCGTTATCCTATCTTAACTTGCTGCATCCAGGGCAGTTTTTCTGTTTATGCCAAAATTTACACTGCCATTAAAGCGGATCTGTAAACACCGAAATTCCGCATATCGACACAGTAAAACGTTCCTATGTTTCGACCCATTATATCGAAACAACAATTCATTGGCGGTTAGAACGCTAGAGATTCGTTTCCTAACTAATTTCCATGTCGTTTGTAATGGATTTACGGTAGACTGTACGTTTATTGCTGACTCTACTGGTAGTTTACTGATGATTGTGGATTTATTGACGTGCGTATGGTAACACTGGGAGACTGGGCGAAATTTAGTTTATAAACGTGTCCTAAACTATTTGAAACCACAACCATAAAATAATATACGTCAAGTAGTCGCAAGTCTACCTAAAATTGAATTGATGAAGTCTTAAGCTGTAAATTTCAATTGAAATATTTAATAGTATTCATGGCACCCAGCCTTTAGTGGACTGTTATTATCATTCGGTCTGCAATAATAATAAGCATAATCTATGCTCTAGTCATTTTTTGCAATTAACTCCATAACATCCATTCGGTTCGTAATGGATGAAATAATATACAAGACCTGCTATTTACTATCTTTCAACGTTTCAAACTTTTAGATCACTCCACATCATGATATTTTTTAGAAGTAACGCCCCTTATGGCTTTTGCTGTTCCGTCACATCTTATGGTGTTAGGAGTTATCTAGCGCGCTTTTCCTAAAATGGAATTAAATTAGTAAAAAAGTCATAATAAATATTACAATTTGTTTTCACAAAAAATATGTATTAAATAATATATTTGAGAACTCCAGTCCAGTATCGCAGCAGAGGAAATACAGTAATGAGTTGTTAGTAATTGAAAAGGAATAACCTAATTTAAAATTCGTTTAGAGTTCTACGTTGAGCCAGAACATCAGATGGAAAGTTTCTAATGATACGCTTTATCAACCCATTTTAGATATAATGCGCTTCTACCAACCAGTCCACCTTACTTAAATTCATTTTATTACAATAAAACTGCGGTACTCGCATTTCTGGAAGGGCCGTCTATATTGTAAAGGCCGACAATTTCTGTATCGCACAAAAGTATGTTCTCCAAGGTCCATCTAGAGTCAATAATCGGTAGCCATCATGAGTATAGAATATCCCCGTCTGTTGGACCACCTCTCCAGAATTTTGAGAATTGATACTTTCAAAGTCAATGTCAAAGTCAATCAAAGCTTTATTGTCTAAGATCCTATAGTTCTTGTTGACAAAGCAAAGAAAATTGTAGTCTATAAATATTCAAGATTTATCACTAGTTACACCTAACCCTAATGTATCTAATTTGAAAATTTTTCTCACCTTCATAAACACTTTAAAAATTGTTAACATTTTACATAAAATAAAACATTAAAGTTACCAAATAAAATAAAACAATAACAGCTAACTTATCACATGATGGTTAAAATCAGAAAACTAGACAACGAATATTAAAGTCACATAATTACTTACTTAATATGAAATTTTAACAATAAAATAAAACTATATAAAAAAATCAATATTTAGTAGTGACAAACCTCAGTCAAAGGTCAAAATCGTGCTGAAAATATTCCCCCAGGGTATAAAATCCACAAGGCAAAAGCAAATCCTTTACCATATGCCTAAATTTGGAAGAAGTCTCAATGCTTTTAATACCTTGAGCAAGGTGATTGTATATCTTTTTTCCCATATACCAAAATGAACTCTTTATTAGCTCATAGTGTGGAAGTGGTAAAGGAATATTCGCCTGATCCGAATATCTCGTATCATGGCAATGTGGAGTAGACATCAATGAATGTTTGTGTTTGTGACTTAAGCATGCAGATTCTAAAATCACAATAGAAGAAAGAGTTAAGATTTTATGTGAAATAAATAGAGGCCTACGGTGTTCCCTTGGCCCCACTTTTGCCAAATATCGTACAGCTCTTTTTTGTAACGCAAACAAAATATTAAATAAGCATTGAGAACAAAAGCCCCAAAAGGCATTACCATAGTGAAGCCGAGATCCAATCAAAGCAAAATAGGCCGTTCTACCAGATTCATATGGTAAGTTGTTAGTTATGATGCGTAGGGCAAAGCAAGCAGAAGCAAGCCTCCTAGAGGGATCTATTATGTAAGTTTTAAACTTTAATTTTTTGTCAATATATACTCCCAGAAACCTACTCTTCTCCTGTCTCTGTATAACAGCATCACATAGATGAAATTCCATCAGAGAACATTGAAATTCCAACACATTGGTCTTAGAGATATTTAATAGCAAATGATTTGGGTCATACCACTGTTTGACTTTTATTAAATCCTCATAAACTATGTTGGAAAGTTCTGTATCAGCATTTCCATGCCAAATAACAGTTGTGTCATCTGCGAAAATTATGAATTTATCTTGAATATCGACTTTAGCTAAATCATTTATATATAGTAGAAACAGAAGTGGTCCCAATACCAAACCTTGAGGAACACCATGATTTATTGAAGAAGTTTCTGACCTTTGACCCATTACAGACACAATTTGGGACCGTTCACAAAGGAATGAATTGAACCAGTCAAGCATACCTCCTCTGAAACCATAATGTTCAAGCTTCCCCAGCAATACTCTGTGACTGACACAATCAAAAGCCTTTGTCAAGTCACAAAACAGAGCTGCAGAAGCTATCCCACAATTAATTTGTCCATAAAGAGTATCCAAAAAAGTAAATATAGCATCAGTAGTATTTTTGTTCGACCTAAACCCAAATTGAGACTGATAAAATACCATGGTAATCTAAATATCCTATCATTCTAGTTTTTACCAATTTTTCAATAATTTTCGAGATTGTTGAGAGTAGAGAAACAGGTCTAAAGTTACCAGGGTCATCAAGGTTGCCTCCTTTATGAAGTGGAATAATAAGTGAAGTTTTGAGGCACTTGGGAAATTTTCCAGATGAAAAGGAGATATTTATACATTCAGTCAGAGCATTAATAGACTGGTCTGGCAGTTGTTCTAGTAGTTTAGCAGATAAACCATCCAAACCACAGGAATTCTTCCTCCCAATCTGAGCAATGGTCTTTTTAACCTCTACTGAGTCTCTGGGGCCTAAATAGAAAGATTCTCTAATTCTATCACTAATAAAACTTAAGGGATTCATGGTGGGATGTAAATGAGTAATCAGTTCATCTGCAACCGAACAGTAAAAATGATTGACTTTATTTGGACTTAATGTGCAAGAGTTGTTAGTATAATTATTCTTTCCACGAATACTATTAATAATGGTCCAACACTCTTTTTGCCTATTTTTGGATTCAGCTAGTCTTTTAGCTAGACATGATTGTTTGGCAAACTTTACTAGTTTTCGATAAACACTTCTGTATTTATTAAAATATTCAAGGAAAAACGGCTCGCAGTAAAACTTTCTAAGCATACACAAAAATCTCAGATTTTTACCTGATGTCTGTATACCCCTTGTAATCCATGGTTTTTTCTGCCTAGATTTCTTTGGCCTTAGAGGAAATGCTAAGTTAAATAACCTTGACAATCTGCAATGAAATGCTTCAAGAGGATCATTCCCACGCAAGTCTGAATCCCATGGGGCCTCTCTGCAAAGAGCTTTAAACTTATCATAATTGTGCCTGCTGTAGATTCTTCCCATTTTTTTGTCTTTAGTTTTTATACAGGTATTAAGTAGAACACTACAAACCACAGCGTCATGGTCTGATAGAGAAGAAGTAACCACCATGGTAAGAACATCCCCAGCACAAAAATTCGTACAAACATAATCCACCAGTGAGCTAGAGTACTGTGTCACTCTTGTCGGGGTACAAACATGCATTTTTAGGTCAAATGACACTAACAAATTATTTAGCAAAATAGTATCTGACAATGCAGGCTTATCAAAATGTACATTAAAATCTCCTGTTAAAATTATTCTTCCACTAATTGGCAAACTATTCAATAAAATTTCTAAGCGATTTAAGAACATTTTAACATTTGAATTAGGGGGACGGTATATACACACAATAAATATTTATAATTTTTTACACTGTACGATTGAAAATTCAAATTCACATTCAACTAACAAAAAATCGATGTCATTTTAATCCATTATATTTACTTTTTTAAACAATTCTTCATGAATTAGAATAGCAGTACCTCCATATACTGATTTAACTCTATTAAAAATTGATACAGGAATATAGTTTTCAATATATAGAGTTTCACCAGAGCGGAGCCAGTGCTCTGTTAGAAGTAAAATGTCAGGATTATCAAGATCACCAAGCAATACAGAGAGTTCATTAACCTTTTTTCTAACGGACTAAATGTTAAGCAGTACTAAGGAGACAGATGGTTCCGCTGTTTGTGATAGTTTTTTGAATAAATGTTTTCATTTGACAGTGATTGCTCCCCATTACTGCCCACCACATCCACAGATTGATTAGTGCTACATTGATCAATGACAATGTCAGAGGAGCAATCTTCATCAACACTCACAACATTTGACTCTATATGTTGAGAAAGTTCATCCAATGAGGCTTTAAAATTTATATGAATTAAATTTTTGCATCTTTTTAAATTAGGAGATTGCCTTAACAGGTCACTAATCAACCTTGCAACAGCAAAATTTGCTAATTTAAAACTGTGCTTATTACCTATGTTTAAAAATCAAATCTAGCATTCTCAGTATATCTATTAATATAGCTCAGAAAATCAGCACATTTACTATTAAATCTACGAGTATAATAATTACTACATTTATCATTTAAGAGGGTTGGAGACCAGAATATAATATTAGTATGAAGACATTCTTTAATTTTTCCATTAATATATCGAATTGGCGGAAAACGGTCACAGTCAAGATCAACTGAACCTCACGACACAATCACATAATCGCACTTGCCAAAAAACTCACTAAAGCCTCAATGTTCTCGAGCACTTGATAGCATGAGGCATAAGTTTTAACAATAGACTCCACCACAGCTGCATCCTTAATGTTTTGACGGAGATTATAGACCAGATCTTTTATGGTCTGATCTCCTAATACAAGAATTTTAATGGGTTCAGAAGAAGAGCTATGAACCTTCAATTGACCCAATTTGTCACCAGGCCTCTCACCACAATTTACCAAATTACTCTCACTAACTTTCCTCTTTCCCATTTGATTGCTTTGTTCTATATTAATAGCCTGAAACTTATTTACTTCCAAGTTTAAACAATCAATTTCTGCCTGGTAAGTGTGATTTTCCATTTCCAGGAGGCGGATAGGTATCACCATATTACGATTAATGTCATTAAGTTCAGCTATATCCTTATCACGCTTGATTATTTCCTCCTTCTGTCTATCAATTTTATTCATAAGCTCGGTGTTCTGGACTATTAGCTTATTAATGTAATCAGTCAGTTTTAGTAGCTCCTTTCTCTTATTATTTAAACTGCTAACAAACTTTTTTTCACTCTCCAGAATCTCAGTTTCAAAATCTAGAGATCGTGTACGCTGTTTACGATGACACTTCTCAGCAGTTTTAAGATCACCTTGCAGCTTTTCTATTTCACCCTGTAAATCATTGATAAACAAATTTTGCTCCTGTAGTTTCACCTCATATTTCTACACATTTTCTCGGATAGTACTCTTCAATTTGTGATTCTCTTTTAATAGCATTTGGTCAACATCTTGATTAATCTCAAAAGAATCATCACTAGAAACCAGCAGCTTGCATTCTGTAGAACAGCAAATCTTATGTTTTTCTATAATAGTGTGGTTACGAAAATTTCTTTGCAGGCAACTGGGGTGAAACGCATTATGACACACTACACAAAAAAGAATTCCCAAGGGTTTATTAGCACAACACTTAAAACGAGATTTTTCTTTTTATTTTCTTCGGAGACTTCCATTTTTAACTAAATACTATCTGTTGTTCCAAAACTTTTGCGAAAACAATAGTTTCTTGTTAATTTGGTGCAAATTTACTCCAATAAAAATTCTAAACCAAAAAGTAGTCTGAGAATCAAAGTGCAATTTGGAACACAGCTGCTACACAAGAATGTAAACAATACTTTTCGCGCCAATCACTCACAGCACAAATCAATGTATAACCTGCGAGAATGAGAGTTTTCAATCCAAATGGGAGGTGTCAACCGCTCCCCACCAACAGTGGCAGGAAGCTTATAAATACCCCATTCCAAAAACAGAAAGTTAGAGTTGGGGACAAATAAAGTTCTACGAATAAAGTGTTCCGCGAGCACGCGTGCTCTACAAGGAATTTCTGCAGTAAAAATGCAGTTAATTTCTTTCGGTTCACATAATACAATAAAGGGAAAGATACGAAATATAACAATCTATATCAAGTGTAAAGAACTATTTCTCAGCATTCCCAGTTAAATAGTAACTCAGTTTAAAATTTCTCATTGTCGAGTTTAAGGTGAATCAGTGAGTAAGTGAAGTTCTTAAATAGATTGAAGGGCATACAATTATGCTTTATATTGGTACAGCACCGTAGTCGCGATTCTTGTTAGTCCAGTCGTTTATGGTACAAGTCTCATAGAATAGCAAAGAAAAAGAAATAGTACGATTAGTGAGAACTCGAACTATGAATAAGTAAAAATAACTTGACGGGATTAATATCTATAGATTATATAATTCGCTATAATATCTTAGCTAATGATCGGATTTTGATTTTGCTCCCAATAAAATACTCCTCTATAACTCATCTAACTATCGTATATTTATACTGATTTGGGGGTATACAGATTGCAATGAGAATATGTTCACGTATATAGAAACGCGCAACTTTGCTCCTATAATTTCGCATGTTTCCAATGATAAATTCTGCAGCAATAAAATTTATTTTGTATGTCTGTATGTAGTTTGTGACCAGTGATTTCATGTGATAAGAAGTACCACAGTTCCAACCTCCAGGAACCAGAAAATAGATAAAAACCTATAACTTATTGTTAATGCACATTTTTAAAATACAACAATAGGCTACAATAACAATAACATTCCATCAGTGAGTGATTCTTTGAGATAAGATTAATGCATTTTTCACTCTTATTTTTGGATCTCGTTTGACCATTCTCTGGGAATTGTATTGAAAGTTTTTGTATTTTAGCCTCAACATGGCCACCTGTTTTAAGTGTAAGAGTGGGATTTCTGAGAATGGAGATGCTTCTTGTGTGACGTGTGATGTATGTAGATCCGACTTTTGTTTGGGCTGTTTTGGATTATCTCCTTCGGGTCATCCCATTGAAAAAGCGAGTTCTTATGATCATTTGCCATAAATGTAAGCTAGTAGTGAGAGGATGTCGACAGAGTGAAAAGGCAAGACATTTGGAGGAAGAGGTTTCACTTCTGAAGGCCTCTATTGCTGATAAACAGGAAATCATAGCTGATAAAACGAAGATTATATCAATGTTGCATAATCAAACTAAAGTTAACGGCCACCATACCAATATAGCGAAACCTATGGAACAAATAGACTCTTCTGGGGCTTCAGCTGAAATCACAGCATCTCAGGTCGCAATGGTTGTTGCCTATGCTGAGAGCACTCTTTAAGCGAGACAACAAAGTGTTGCTGTAGGTCCAAGCTTTAAAAATACCTTGCAATCCTTTGGTGGTCCAAGTTTGGTTGATGGTTTGTCTGCAGCAGAGGAAAGTAAATGGTTTCATGTCAGCAATCTAATCAGTGTGAGGATGTGCTATAAATGAACACCTCAAGCAGCACTCAATCAATGTTCTGTCATGTGAGAAACTGCATAGTAATCAGGTACATGTGAGTTTTAAAGTCGCTGTTAAGCCTCAGGATGAAAATTCTATTTGTAATAGCTCTATTTGGCCATTGAATGTGCGAGTTAGGTCATTTAGATTTCAAAACAAATTTAATAATAGAGTTATGGGCCAAAGTAATAAACCAAATCAGTATAATCAGAAAAGAAATTTTCGTCAACAAACAATTACAGAAGTTAAACTTGTACTATCAGAATGTTAGAGGCTTACGATCCAAGCTTGATAGTCTGACCCAGGCCTTAGTTGTGGAAAGTTCTGAAATTGTAATGTTTACGGAAACCTGGCTACACAGTGGAATTTTGGATGGAGAATTTGGGTTTAGCAATCATATAATTTTTAGATGTGGCAGATCAGAGGACTCCAGTGCCTGCTCTCGTGGAGGTGGTGTCCTAATTGCGGTGGAAAAAACATTTGCACTACTAACATTAATTCCGTTGAACATTTATTTGTAATTTTAAATATACAGGGTAAAAAGCTGTTATTAGGTACAGGATATTTACCACCACAATCAGCAGTTACTGTTTATGAAGAGTTTTGTACCTCATTTAAAGTGGTTATTAGCTCCAATGCCATTGATGGGGCTGTAATATGTGGAGATTTTAATTTGCCAGGTGTTAAGTGGTGTAACGGTTCTTCGGGAGTGGAAGTGCAGAATTTTGTTTCTGAGAAAGCTTCTGTGGTAATTGATATGTTTGCTTTTCAAAATAGGCCACAGGTTAATACTGTACCAAATGCTCTAGGTTCTCTGTTAGATTTAGTTTTTTGTAGTTTTAATGATGTTACTACTTGTATATGTGATCAACCTATTTTACCTTGTGATAAATATCATCCAGCCCTTAATGTTTCTCTCTGTTTAAGTACCAAAAATTTTGAGTCTATTACCTTTGATTATGAGTATTTTGATTTTAGATTTGCTAGTCACATAGAATTAAATAACTATCTGGCTAGCTATAATTGGGACTTGCTCTTGAATGTGAATGATGTTAATATATCTGTTGATCGGTTTTATGATATTGTGAATAGCGATTTTGAATTGTTTGTCCCTAAATGTAGAGCGAAAAATAAAAAGTTTCCAACTTGGTATAGTACAGATTTGAAAAATTGTATCCTTCAAAAAAAGTCATTGCACAAGTCCTGGAAAATTACTGGTGACAGTGTTGTTTATAGTCAGTTTTGTGATTATCGTAAAATGTGCAAAAGTTTGTCAAGAGAATGTTATAAGACACATATTAAAAATGTTCAGGAGGGAATTACTAATAATTGTAAAATGTTTTGGAAATGTGTTAGAATGAAACAAAATAGTAATGAACTTCCCAATAGCATGACTTTTAATAATTTTACATCTGATTCACTTGAAAAGATTGCCAAGTATTTTACTGAGTATTTTGGTTCTGTATATCAGTCTGATAGTCATGATCAATGTAAATTGCCTAAGAATAATAATTACAATGCTGCGGTTGACATGAATGCTTGCCATATTTCTTTGACTGACATATTTGAGTCTATTTTAAGTATGAGTTCTAATCTGGCTACTGAGCCCGATAATGTACCAGTTCAGTTGTTAAGGGAATGTAGATTTGTTTTGTCATCTATTTTATTTAAAATTTACTGTTTATCATTGGAAACTGGAAAATATCCTGATTGCTGGAAAGTATCCTATATTACACCAGTATTCAAAAATGGTGTCAAATCTGAGATAACAAATTATCGTCCAATATCTAAAATCAGTTTAGTGGCTAAGCTATTTGAATCAATAATCAATTCAAAATTGGGACCTTTATTTAGTAATTTTATTTCAACTGAGCAACATGAACTTGTAAAGGGACGGTCAACAACTACTAACCTTATATTATATGGTGAATATTTGTCGGAGGCCTTGGAGAGTGGGTGTCAGGTTGATTCAATCTACACCGACTTTTCCAGGGCCTTTGACAGGGTTCATCACTCAACTCTTTCTTATAAACTTGAAAGTTCTGGAGCCCATGGTACATTATTATCCTGGTTTAAGAGCTATCTCACCAGTAGAAAACAGAGTGTGAAGATAAATTTTAGATCTCAAGAAATATTTGTCACCTCAGGTGTTCCTCAGGGTTCACATCTTGCACCTTTATTATTTAATATTTTTATCAATGATCTTAGTACTTGTTGTAAAATGTTATTTGCAGACGATCTTTAGCTATTTATGAAAATTTCAAGTGAAGCTGATTCTGTTGCCTTACAGGGTGAATTAAATGCAATGTCTTTATGGTGTAAGAGTAACTATATGGAATTAAATATAAGCAAGTGCAAAATCTTGACAGTTTCCAGAAAACGAAATACTATTTTTTATGAATATGGTGTTGATAATCAAATATTGGAGAGAGTTAATGTTATTAAGGATCTTGGGGTGTTTGTGGATAGTGAATTAAGTTTGATTATCATGTCAATTTCATCAAGACTAAGGCTTTAAAATTGCTGGGCTTTGTTCTACGAACACTTAATAATTTCGATAACATAAAATGTTTTAAAACTCTCTATTGTAGCTTAGTAAGATCGGGCCTGGAATATGCTTGTTCATTGTGGAATCCAAATTATAATGTTTATAGTGATAGTCTCGAGAAGGTGCAAAGAAAATTTTTAAGGTTTATTAATTTTAAGTTGGGTATTAGATATGAAGATATAAATTATGATGAACTGCAATCTTTGTTGCAGTTGTCATCCCTGAAAACTCGAAGACAGCAATTTAATATTTGTTTTTTGTTTAAGTTGATCAACGGAATTATTTATAGTTCTGAATTATTACAGCTATATTCATATTTCATATTTCTTTATTGGTACTTAAGCCATACAATATATGGATGTACAAGTCAAAGTCCTATATACTAAGTACATTGCATAACATTAAATTATAAAAAAAAACACCACTAGATTTACAGCTAGACAAACTAAAATGAATGGGACAAGTAGTCTCTTACAGAGTAAAATGCCCCATCCAACAGAATAGTCTTGACCACATTTTTAAATTTATTCAGAGGAAGACTTCTGACCGACTGGGGAAGTTTATTAAAAAGCTTTTTCCCGACATAAGCGGGAGACCTTTCAAACCTTGCCAATCTATGAGAATCCAAGGCTAAAAGGTCCCCGTATCTTGTGAAATATGAGTGAAAATCACTACCCGAGGGATAGTCATCAAGATTCAGCCTAGTAAACAATAAGGACCTGAAAATATAAATGCAAGGAAATGTCAATATCCTATGCCTTACAAATATAGGCTTACAACTCTCCTCATTCGGCATTCCAAACAACAACCTGATAACCCTCTTCTGGGCAATGAAGATTCTACTGCTTTCAGCACAATCTCCCCAAAAAATTACACCATAGTTTAAGTGACAATATATCAACGAATAGTAAATATTCAGTTCTTCCTCTATGTTAAGGGTATCCTTCAATCTACAAATTGCAAAGAAACCTGAGTTAATTTTAGATGCCACATGTTCAACATGTGCACCCATGATAGAGTATCATCCAGATGGAGCCCTAAAAATTTTGTACACTCGGTATGCTTCACAGAGTCAATTTCAACAATTGGCACATTTCTACGAGATCTAAAGTGAATAAAAACAGTTTTATTAAGATTTAGTATTAAGCCATTACTGGCACACCACCTGTCAAACTGATCCATAATACTTTCAACCTTCAGTCGGAGCTCCTCAGCAGTCTGTGCTGAGACCAATACCGTGGTGTCATCCGCAAACATAGTGACACAGCCTCCGGTGACGTATTCAGTTATTTCGTTAACAAACAACAAGAACAGTAATGGCCCCAGCACAGACCCCTGAGGCACACCGACATCCACCTCATACATATCTGAAAAAACACAACCAACCTTAACGCAAAACCTTCTATCCGTAAGGTAGGATGCCAGCAGGTCCAGGATTCCTCCTCGCAGGCCATTTGCATAAAGCTTAACCAGAAGAAAGTTGATGTCCAAAGTATCAAAGGCTCGCGAAAGATCGAAGAAGACCCCGGCCACAAAAAATCCCTCATCCAGTTTTTTGTAAACTGCCCCGAGAAAACTGGCAGCCGCGGTCTCCGTCGATCTGCCCGCGATAAACCCGTGCTGAGCCCTGTTGAGTATGCCATAGCCACGGACAAAATCGATCACTCTGTTATATATCAGTCTCTCCAAGATCTTTGACACAACATTCAGTACAGTTACCGGCCTATAATTCTCAGGACTTGTGGGATCTTGTTTTTTATAAATAGGTGAAACCACCCCAATTTTTAATTTACTAGGAAGTTTTCCATTTTTATACATTAAATTAGCTATGTAAGCTAGTGGATCAGATATTTCATTTTGTATCGCTTTAAGCACCTTAATTGATATATTGTCTAGTCCGGAACTGTTCTTAACTCTGGCGCGCCTAATAACATCTAGTACCTCAAGACTATCTACATCTCTCCAAACAAAAGTGTTAGGTACACTTCTGGATGGTAACGTACACACCTGAGACTGATCAGCTCCAAATTTAATCCTCAAACTATTTCGAGCGACAGTGGAAAAGTAGCTGCCAAAAATGCTGGCCACCCGTACACTGTCATTAGTCAATTCACCGTCAATACTCAAATATATAATGTTGGACTTACCAGACCTACCCAATGACCGATTAACAAGTTTCCAAATTGATCTTGGTTTATTATGGCTATTATCAATTATATTCCTATAATATGGTATCTTACACCGCTTAACCAACCTATTGTGATCCTTTTTCTTAACCCTATAAAGTTCACTAATATTGCTATTATTGACCTGTTTCGATAACCAAATAGTATATTATATACCTAGGTTGAGAAGTAAGCCATTATTTACCGAGCACTTTTATATCCTGAGGCGCGGAGCGCCGAAGGATATAATGTGCGAGGTTAATAATGGCCTTCTCAACCGAGGTACATATAGAATTTTTTTTACTACTAACACTGATATATTACCATATTTGATTCGATTTGATTTTTATATTAGTCATTTTCTACTTATTTTTCAAATAGTTCGAAATATCAAGTAGCCTGGAAGTTCAGTTGTCTAACTGACAGATCTCGTAACAAGAAGCGTTTTTTCGCAAGCTAACTACAATTAACCACGGCATACTACAGGATACTACTTTGTTTTCACGAGGATTAATTTAATTGTGGTAAGTGAGGGGAAGTTTCGTAACGTCACTATTTCATCATCATTTTTCAACTACGGCTTACTACAACTTACATACGTGACAAGGTGTGGTACTCGAGGTTTGAAGGAGTCATGGCGGATTAATTTTGAAACGTTAAACATGTGAAATGTTTGTTTTTACATTCTGAACAAGTTTGTAAATTATACGTTTATGAAATTCTTCTATAGAAGCCTCATACGCATCGGAATTCCTACACAAATGTGCCCCAAATGGGATTTGGGCAGCATAAAGTATCCTGAACATATTCATCGAAAAAATACCATTAGTTTGCTTATCTCCAGAAGCCACCATTCTGTCATTAAAAATATGAGTAAACGTTCTGCACTGATCACACTGATCATTTTCAAATAAATATGCAAAATATCTATATTCTTTTCTAGCAATGCAAGATCTAACTACGGTATTTTGGCGAAGACAGAAGCAGACAGTACAATTTGTGGTGGGGTGCCCGCTTGGCACTTACTTTAGAATTACTTGTAGTTAACCGTAGTTACTCGCCAAAAAACGCTAATAATCTCCTGACAGCTCCATACATACAAAGTACCTTCTCTCCATCTAAATTTTGACAAAATCGCAATATTAATTAGAATATTATGGGGAGTCATGAAAAGTGAGTCATACTGTATATAATTTTTTACTAATAGCACTGATACAATCCTTATCATTATTTGAACTGATTAGATTTTGAAATTAATCATTTCCTACTCATTTTTCAAATAATCCGAAATGACAACTAGTTGTCAAACTAACAAGTTTGACATTTTAATATTTTCCGTTTCCGTTTCATTATTGACCTAGGTTTTTTTTAATATTATTATTTACCTAGGGTGAGAAATGTTACTTCTCATTTGAGGAATGGAGTAAATAATGGTGATTTATCATGTTAGTAGTAAAAAAAAATATTTTTGAGCTCCCTGCTGCTTTCGACAACATCTGGAGTAATCCATTTGCTATTGTGCCCATTCCTATTTGATTTTTTTTCCCGATATGGGCAGTTTGCTTCGATTACCCAATTTAAAATATCAGCGAACTCACAATATGCCCTGTCAACATCCGACCCATACACATCACAAAAATCAACACCAAGCATAAATGACCTCAACATACACAAATTAAAAGCAGAGTAACTCCTGTACCCTATGGTAGATGTCTCCGAATTATTCGTGACCCCTCCAGGCATACGGCATACATGAAATAGCGCCAGGTGGTCACCAAGGTTACCCTGTAGTACGCTCGTAGACGAACTCAAAGCATACCGATTATTCGTAACAATGCAATCTATCTTTGTTTCAGAAACAGTGCTGTTTTTGTTGACTTGAATTCTAGTTGGATCCCCCGAGGTAACCCCTAAGTTAAAGCTATCTAATAAGTCACAGAGCAGTGTTCGGTCCATGGAATGTCTCAGAAAGTTTATATTAAAGTCACCACACATGTATATGATATTGTTATTTTTACAGAATTTAGATAAGATAGCTTGACATTTGATAAAAAATATGTTAAGGTCTCCATTTGGAGGTCGATATATACAAAATACATAGATGTGTTTGTTCTCGAGCCTGATCAGACAAGCACACACTTCTATATGACGTTCCACCGAGAAACAACCACAGTCTAATTCCTTCCAACACAGCCCAGGTTTAAGGTATATTGCTGATCCTCCGTGCACGGAATATTGACGAGAAAAACTGCATGCAATTCTGTACTCACCAAAATTTGTTAAGCTTATTGTTGATTTGTTGCACCAATGTTCGGTAATACATACAACATTTGGATTTACATCTTTTAAGAACACTTCTAGGTTATTCAGCTTGTTGGAAATACCCTGAACATTCACAACCACTACATCGAAACCGATTTCCCCGGCCTCATCAGAATCCGGACCAGATAAAGAAAAACTAGGTGAGTCCCTAATTATCCGATTCTTGACAACGTTCTCCTCTTTTAAAAAAACTTTGAAACAAGTGTACCGGCCGGCCACTTAGTGGGGTCAAGCGCTCCGACCTCGTTCACCGAATTGATACATATCTTAAACGAACTGTAATGGCTCGGGAACCTAGGCACCAAAGCAGTGCATTCTGCTTCCGGAAAGAATCCTCGCACATACGTTTGTAAATCTTCACTTCGCGTTTCGGGTTTCAGTCGTGATACGAATATCGAGACCTTTTTTGGGGCCACATCAATACATATTCCCGACACCGTGCCCGTACCAATAACCCCGCCGCTTTGCCTACGTTTGCTGGCAGAATTAATACGATTTTTAGGTGGTACGACCGACCAGCCTTTATCGACATTGGCCGAGTCGTCACTGTTTTTGTCAAGATCATCCTGGTTCTTACACAAATTCGGTTTCGAGATTGATTGTTGCTGTTGTTTACTGTTATTGTTTGCTGCTCTCAAAATTCGGTTAGGTTCCTGCGTCGGCGGATTGAGCACATGCGAGCTGTTATCATCCACCTGTTTAGGCGCTGTTGCCGCAACCGTTCTGGTTTTACCATTGTTAGTAACCTGGTTTGGTAATCGGTTACTTTTTGTAGTCTTTAAGGCATGCAATTGCTCTTGAATAGATATAATTATTGTTTCTTTGTCTGCAATTATTGTGCACTTGTCCTTTATTATTTGCTCACGTTCCCTCAGGAGGAGTTTCAGCAGAGAAATTTCTCTGCGCAATCTCCCCTCTACCTCTAGTAAAGTTTCAAATACCAAGTCGCACTACTCGTCAACATTCATTATTTAATCTTGATTTCCATAGAACTAACTATGGTATAAATAGTCCGATTTATAGAATGTGTAGAGCTGCTAATACTCTCTGTAAGGATTTTGATTTTTCTTAATGCAAGTTTTCTAGTTTTCCGGAAAGAGCTGGCTCGTAGATTTGAAATTTGATAGCCAACCTAACTTAGGAGTGTGATTGAACCTGTGATACTCTAGGTATTGGGCTGAATGGTAAATCAACTTTGGTTCCAATGTGTTGTATTTATTGCTTTGCTTCCTATTTATATATTTATTATTCTTCTTTTTTGTATTTAATGACTTAATGGTCTTATACCGTAAATAAAGATTTTATTTTATTTTATTTTAATATAATACTCCATTTCATTTGATTGGATTATCGTATAGATAAATTATATTTGTTTTCATGCTCCATATTTGTAAATGAATTCCAAAAAATTTACATATATAGATGAATTTGATATGGTCGAAGGGTCACATGTTTAATATGTTAATATATCACGTATTATAATATAATCATATACCTAATTTATTCGAAATATATTTGCAGAATTACAACTTCTTTGAAAATGTGAAAGCGCACCCACCTAATTATTCAGTTGTCGCCTACTTAAAGCTCTATTTTTACCTAAGCCTTGAATTCGCTCGTAAAGGTATATATAAAAATCTAACTCACAAAAATAGGCCACGACAAGTAGAACAGTTGTCAAAAAAAATTGAGAGTGGTTCTAATTCGTGGTACTCCTTACAAATATTACCGAGAGTAAGATATCTGCATCTCTTACGAAAAAAGTGTTGAATACTCATTAGGACTAACTGTGCTTTTATAACGCATTGAAATGTATTTACAAAAAAGCAACTGTAAATCAATTTAAAAAAAAGTATAAAGTTAAAGTTATCAAAATTGTCCGTATTCTAAGTGCATTTTTAGAATTTACGAACAAAACTAGGCAATATCTCCATGTAAAGATAGGAATAAATCATGTTTCAAATGATTTTTATTTCATTATGCACGCATTTTATGCCTTAGTATCTCATCTAACACAAATTACATTAAGATTAAACATGCAACTGAGTAGTCTACCTTTTCAATATTAAAAGAACCATATTTATACAAACTGGCTAGGCATTAAAAAGGCTCGATTTTATTAGAGTCAAAAACTATTTCATGCAATTTTTGTTTAATTAAATTTACGAAAAGACTTTAGAAGATTTATGATTCGTCTTAACTGAAGAGACTAAGCTTGTGATCCCATTTTAAAATATCAACTTATGGGCTTTTAAAAACTCTCAATCATTTTAGAGAGCCATCCGCATCTTTCTATCAGATATTAACGTCCATAATAGCAAAATACTGCTGCTGCAAAATGAAAATCACGATAACCAAGAGCAAAACTTCTGATACGACAAATATAGCCCATGAACAGATCGTAGCACGGTACCGAATAAGTTTTTCAAAGTTTTGTGCCAACTTTGCCATTCTATAAATATTGAAATAAATTGCTAAAGTTTTCGTCGCGATATTGTCGAAGGGAAAAACCACTCTGGGTCAGAGGTAGTCACTGAATGTTTTGATGAAGAAACTAGTTCAGAAACTTAATAAATAATTAATAAAGTTGGAGTAGAGGAGGGGGTAATTACACTACTTGCATTGCTTTAAGCATTTATATTCTAAAATTTGCATGATCTAGAAAATTATTATATTCAGTTTGGGTTAGCTAAGTTTTGTTATCCTGTAATTAGTTTTATGGAAATATGGACATTCAAAAATTAAGAGAAGGTATTATGAATAAAACGTTAATTTGTAATAAACACGCGTAAATAAGGTTGATAATATAGACATGAGACATGATAATTGTTTTAGATCTTAAATCTGGTAAATTCGGGCCATGCTGGTTTAAAATGGCTTAGACTACTTCTAAAATTATTACAAGAGGCTTGGAACGATTATGCAACGTTATGCCTATTATTGGTCAGGAAATTAAAAAATTGTTTTTTATCTTAATGATTTTCCTCTCATATGTCTACCTCTCGACAATGGCTAAAATGATTTTTTTTGTGAAAACAATTAACAGTAAAAATACTACATTAATACATAACTGAAATGTGACTGATGCAATCATATAAATGGCAACTGGTATGATCATTAGAGAAATACTAAAAGGAGAAACAAAATGAGAGACACAATTAAAATTACATATTTAGACAAAATTAATGCAAGTCTAGTTAAAACTATGTTATAATGAAACCACTTCGATTAATTGATTTGGTTTGATCTTATAACGAATACAAAATTTCCATTGTCCTTAGCATAAAATCCTCCCAACATGTTTGAAAACTCTTGGCCGGGATCGCACTGCATAATAGTGCATATTTATATTTTATGGAAGAAAAATTTCATGATTCTGTTAGCGGAATGTAATGGCAATTTTTATAACAAAATATGGCGATAAACCAAAGAATCTTTCGGTCCGTAGAAAAAGGTCGCGATAGTTTTAAGCGGTGGAATCCTCAAAAATTATCACTCTGTACGTAGTTTAGATTAGTAGCATTTTCATACAAAATGAGGCTTTAAAAAATTCCGGTTTTACTCAAGTCAGAAACCATTTCATTAAATGTTTGTTTCTTAAATTTTTGAGGTTTTAAGAGTTTCACATTTCGTGTTAAGTTAAGGCAATAAACTTGTGATCCTATTTTAAAATACCAAGTTATGGGCTTTACAAAATTATGTTGTATTTTGTAATAGCAAGCAAGATGGTATCAACATATTTCAATATAATACCGAATTTCTTCTTAAATCTAATAATGGTTTAAAATAGCATAGACTACTTCTAAAATTATTACTGAGGGTCAAGAGGATTGTTACAAATACGCAATGTTATAGCAAGGTTACCAATGTATAAAAAAATGCAATTATCGGAAAATTACAGCGATAATTGCACTGTAGAAACCGAAATAGCACGGCGATAATTGCATCATACGTATCTATGGTAATTCCATTGTAAACTTACGATCAGAGCGACAATTTCTAAATAACGTCAACGTGAAGTCAATATATATTATTAAAAATGTCTCGTTTCGGATTAAAAAAAATCGTATTTTTGCGTCTCTTTACTTTGTTTACAGTTACATGTACGTTTTTGTATTAAAAAAAGAATAAAAACGTATTTTTTTGAACCATGTCTTTATTCGGGAAATATTCCCCCGAATTACACTCGTGCATCAAAATTACCAGATAATTTTGACACGTTCGATGTCGGCCTCTTTCTCCATAATATGAAAATAAACTCATGCAGTTTTTAGACAACACGCTGTCATGCAAAATTATCGCTAATTTTGATGCACTTGTGCAATTACTTCCGAAAACAGTGTACAATTAAAATAGATGTATTAACTTAAATTTTAACTCATGAAATCATATAAATGGTAATTAGTATGATCATTAGAGCAATACTAAAAGGAAAAACAAAATGATAGACAAAATTAGTGCAAATACAGAAAAAGGAAGTTAATATAAGATGCGAGTCTAGTTAAAAGTATGTTACAATGAAGCCACTTATATTGTTATTAGTAATATTTTTAGTTTGATCTTATAACGAATACAAAATTTCCATTTTCTTTTGTCTGAAAAGTTACCAACATATTTGAGAAGTCTTGTCCGGGATCGCACTGCATAATAGTGCATACTCATATTATATGGAAGAAAGTTTGTTAACAAAATATGCATACTACTTGGCGATTTTTTTAACATAGTATGATGGTAAACCAAGAAATCTTTTGGTCTTTAAAAGGAGTCGTGATAGTTTTAAGCAGTGGAATCCCCAAAAAGTAACACTCTGTTGGTAGTTAAGGTTAGTAGCATTTTTGTACAATCTGACTAGACTTCGTTTTAAGTTAAGACAATAACCTTGTGATTATCTTTTAAAATACTAACTTATGGGCTTCTAAAAATTCGCAATCATTTTAGATCCGTCTTATGAAATCATTGCCATTTGGCTTAAAACAGTTTGGGCACCTACATGACAAACAGAGCCAACTGAACCTTTCTATCAGATTTTTACGTTCATAAGGTGTCTAATATAATGGCAAAATACTGCTGCTGCAAAATGAAAATCACGATAACCAAGAGCGAAACTTCGGATACGACAAATGTAGTCAGATCATCAGATCATAGCACGGTACTGAATTTGATTTTCAAAGTTTTGTGCCAACTTTGCCATTCTATAAATATTGAAATAAATCGCTAAAGTTTTCGTCGCGGCATTGTCGAAAGTAAAAACCATACTGGGTCAGAGCTAGTCACTGAGCGTTTAGATGAAGAAACTAATTGAAAAACTTAATAAATAATTAATAGAGTTGAAGCAGAGGAGGGGTAATTACACTGCTTGCATTGCTTTAAGCATAACATTTGCATGATCTAGAAAACTAAAATTCGTTTGGGTTAGATAAGTTTTGTTATCCTGTAATTTGTTTTATGAAAATATGAGCAATCAAAAAAAGGATAAAGTATTGCGAAGAGGATGTTAATTTCTAGTTAACACGCTCAAAGAAGGTTGATTAAATCTAATTCATTCAATATTTATTATTCCTAATATAAATATTTTAATTATTTTAAATCTTAAATCTGTTAAATTCGGGTCGTAGAAGATTAGACGCTGTTGTATTTTGTTAGAACAAGCAAGGTGGTATCAACATATTTCATTACCAAATAATGAACTTCTTCATAAATCCAGTGCTGGTTTAAAACGGCATAGACTACTTCTAAATTATTACTGAAGGCTTGTAAAGATTATGCAACGTTATAACAAGGTTACCAATGGACAATAAATAATTTATATTAGATGTTTAGTATCGGGTTTCTATAAATTACCTCTCGACCATCGCTAAAATTAAATATTTGTAAAAACAGCGTACAGTATAGAATAGTACATTAAAAGAGATGTATTAAATGAAATTTTAATTTGATAAATCATATAAATGGTAGTCGGTATGATCATTAAAGAAATACTAAAAGGAAGAAGAAATGGCAGGCAAAAGTAATGCAAATACAAAAAACGGAAGTTAATATAGGATGCAAGACGTTAAAACTGTTACGATGAAACCACTTCTATTGTCATTAGTAATATTTGTGGTTTGATCTTATAACGAATACAAAATTTCCATTATCTTTTGTCTAAAATGTCACCAACATATTTGAACACTCTTGTCCGGTATCGCACTGCATAATAGTGCATACTCATGTTATATGGAAGAAAAGTTTCATGAATTTGTTAAAACAAATTTTTTTAAACATAGCATCATGGTAAACCAAGGAATATTTTGGTCCTTAAAACGAGTCGTGATAGTTTTAAGCAGTGGAATCCCCAAAATATTTTAACGGCCTTACCGGCAACATGGGTCAGAACGACGCTATAAATTCGGGTCCTGAAAAGTGTTGCAAATATTGCAAAAAATCGGTAGCTGTTAAAACGGCGGAGTGTGTTACGTGTGGGGGAGTGTACCACACATCTTGTGCATTGAGGGTAGCAGGTTTAACTGCCCTATGGAAAGACAATCTCGTGAAATGCTGCTCCCGCGAAAGTGAGGTTAGTGCACTTGGCAGGAATTCCACCGTCGAAGAGTCCCTAAAAATATTCCAGGAAGAAATACGTAAGTCCAAAGATGACCTAATAATGGAATTAAGAGAAAAACAAAAACTTTTATATGCAAATATCCGACTATTAGAAGAAAAACTCGTAAATTCAAAGCCCAAATAGAATGGGAAGCTGGGAGAAGCGGCAACAGTGCTACATACAGCAGGTAGTAGTTCCTCGGCACCAGATGACCAAAAACTAACCAAACAAATTTCCTCGGCAACCAGACATACACCAGATGACCTAAAACCAACCAAACAAATTCTTATAAACAATAATATAACCCCCAAATCTCATCAGAATCAACAAGTTCAAAATACTCGCCATAATGATGGCAATTGAAACATTCAAGAAGCAGAGAAAGCCCTTACGAATGTACAACTAAATAGAATAACCTCACGGAAGATAAAGATGATCAATCATGGAAAGTCCAGAACAACCGTAATCACAGAAGGAAAGATCGTGGAAGCAAAGATAGAACTATTCCTGATAAAAAATAGGTACAGCTGAAGAAACGGAAGGCTTTGGGGGAGTTGAAAGAAAGGCTTGGATATATTTATACCGTGTCAAGAGAGAGGTTACCACAGACAATATCCAAAACTATATTAAGAAGAAACCTGAATTTCAAAATGTGGAAGTAACTGTCAAAGAATTACCGACATCGGAAACAAAGAACAAATGTTTCATGATGAGTGCTCCTCTGGCAAAGAAAGATATCTTATATGATCCAGCATTCTGGCCTAGGGGTGTTGCAATAAAAAGATATGATTTTCGCAGGCAAATTAATTATGAAAGATCTTTTTTAGGGTAGACGATAATAAAATGGTTTCTCAGAATGATCTTGAATATGTATAGGGTTTTCAAATATATCTAACAATGCATGCTCTTTATCTGTGATACATTTAAATATTCAAAGTTTTAGAAATAAAGTTCTTGAAATGGAAGCATTCCTGTCATCAAGTTTTCATGGGAAAATGCCTGGCGTCATTTGTAGCACCGAACACTGGTTGACAGAACTAGAACTGACGCACTTCGGCTTGTATGGGTACACACTTGGCTCCTACTTTGCGAGAAGTGTTTCAGCTCATGGTGGTTCCATGGTACTAATTCGTAACAATATATCCTTTTCTTCCGTAACTGTCACTTCTCTTGAGACTCATTGCGAAGCTTCTGCTATAAAAATCGAGCCACTTAAAATTTTTGTTCTCAGCTTGTACAGGGCATCATCAGGTGATTTTAAAATGTTTATGGAAAATCTTGAGAATATTCTAATATCATTGAAAACTCCTCATAAAATAGTTATTGCAGGTGACTTCAATATTAAATTCAATAATGATAATAATCCGCAAACAATTTCCTTTACTGATCTTTTGATGACTTTTGGTTTTAGGCAGACTATTTTTGACAATACACGTAATGATAACTGTATCGATAACATCTTCATTAAGTTTAGCCTGGACCAGTTTAAATCTTATAACATTGATGCCTTGTTATCTGACCACCTTTGTCAGGTATGTGAACTCCAAATTGCTAATACGATGCCAGAAGGTAGAATAAAGTTATGTCGCCCTATCACTCAGTCAGTTTTTTAACCTGGTAGCATCCATAAACTGGAAGTTTATCGACTATACTGATTTGGAATCCAGCAGTAAGATGGATTTGTTTATTGGCATGGTTTTGATGGCTTTTGAAAAATCTTTTCCCGAAAAACGCATACGCTGCGAAAATAATTCCTTAAGAGTACTCTGGATTAATGATGAGCTGAGAATTGTGCGTGATAAACTTAATTTTCTTAATGATTACTGTAAAATGCATAATTCGGAGGAAAATAGAAAAACCAGGAATCAGTTTCGACTTAAATATAAAAAAGAACTCAAGAGGCATCGAATCTCAGCGAATGATGACTTCATTAAAAATGCATCTAACCCCTCTAAAACTCTTTGGGCTCTAATAAAGCAGAAAAAAACAGAGCCAGCAAAAACTAATATCACGCCAGATACTTTTAATAATTTTTTTATTAATATCGCCGATTCTATAGCCGATGAACTCTCAGCTACAGACATTGATCCATTAGAATTCGTTGAATCTCGCTATATTGAACAACTACAACTAAAACAACTAACTTTCAATGATGTACGTGATAATATCAACAGTCTGAAGAATAGTAATAGCAGAGATATTTATGGTCTAAGTGTGTCAATGCTACACCCAATAAGGGAATATTTAATTATTCCCCTAACAAAAATTTTAAACCAGTGTCTTCGGGAACGGGTCTTCCCAGATGTCTTAAAGGTGGCGTCAGTCGTCCCTATTTTTAAAAAAGGAAATGTGGAGGAGCTGTCCAATTTCTGTTTTATCTGTTTTTTCAAAAATATTTGAAAAAGCTATAAAAATACAACTCTGTAAATATTTAGAAGAAACCGACATCATTAACAAACACCAATTTGGCTTTCGTAAAAATCTTAGCACAACAGATGCTGTGCTGAATTACACGCAGTACACCCTAGAGTGTTTTGAGGAAGGACTTTACTCAGCGTCGGTCTTTTGCGACTTGAGTAAGGCCTTCGATTGCGTCCCTCATGACCTACTGCTCAACAAAATGAAGAAAATCGGTTTTGGCCAGCCGTGTATAGAGTTAATTGGATCATATCTTAATAATCGAAAGCAATCAGTATTGTTGGACAACAAAAGATCCGAGATCCTCAACATCAGTGTGGGAGTGCCTCAAGGGTATATTCTGGGCCCTGTTCTCTTCCTCATTTTTATGACTGACATCGAATCCTCCTTGGGGGAGATAAAAAGCAGCTACTATGCAGATGATACAGTACTGTTTATGCCTGGTAGAGAGCTAAGTGAACTAAGGATGGGAATTGAGGGGGCGCAAACTAGAGCGGAAAAATAGTTCTTTAGCAATAAACTAGCATTGAACAAGGCAAAGACAGTCACTATGATATCATCTACCCGAGACATTTCTGATATTCCCACGAACCCGGCATCCGTTACGTTTCTGGGGGTCACGTTGGACTCGGGCATAAGATGGGGTAGGCATGGGGATATGCTGGGTGGCCAGTTGTATGGGAGTACTTTTGCCCTCAGGCAGCTGGCTGACAGAGTGTCCCCATCAGTACTACGAGTGGCATAGTTTGCAATCTTTCATTCAAGGTTAACCTACGCTGTCCTTGCCTGGGGTCATTCGCCGGTCCAACATCGTCTGTTCAGTCTCCAGCGTCGAGCTGTGAGAATAGTGGGCGGACTGCGTTACGGAGATGACTGCAGACCTGCCTTTGTCCAGTTAAAAATACTGACTTTGCCTTGTTTCTATGCGCTGGAGTGTATATTGTACATAAAGAATCATAGTACACTTTATGCATCTCACGCAGACAGACATGGCCATCAGACAAGAAATAGAGACAACATCTTGACTAATTATAGTAGACTGACGAGGGAACAGACCGGTGTGCGGTATCACGGCGTCAGGCTTTATAACTTACTACCCAATGAATACCGTAATATGTCCACAAAGCAACTGAAGGAGCGCATAAGAAACTTTTTTGTCAGGAATGCTTTTTTTTTCACTTGATGAGATATATGAACACCCCATTGATCTTTCATAGTGATTTGTTTTAACCTATAGTTGTAACTTGTTTGTGATTAATTACCTGTTTTAGATTAATTTTTGTAATTTATATTTTAAACAATTTTATTGAATTAATCCTATTTTAACTTGTTTTTACTTAATATTTAAGTTTTACACTTATACATAATAACATTATTGACTGCTTGTTTGACGTATGTAAGAATATTTTGAATTCAATGGCATGAATAAATTCTATTGTCTATT
The DNA here is from genome assembly GCA_016904865.1 of Pissodes strobi. Lineage (NCBI taxonomy): Eukaryota > Metazoa > Arthropoda > Insecta > Coleoptera > Curculionidae > Pissodes > Pissodes strobi. Next base: position 44,149 of record JAEQML010043336.1, on the reverse strand, counting down.
GTCTATGGTCTAAAATATAACACTCTGTACCTAGTTTAGGTTAGTAGCATTTTTGTACAACCGGCCTACACTTTGCGTTAAGTTTGGACAAATAACTTGTGATCATCTTTTAAAATACTAACTTATGGGCTTTTAAAAATTTGCAATCATTTTAGATACTTTTTTTATGAAATAACTGATATTTGATATTTGGCTTAAGAAACTTTGGACACCTACAGATAAACAGGGCCAACCGCATCTTTCTATTAAATATTGCCGTTCATAAGATGTCTAATATAATAGCAAAATACTGCTGCTGCAAAAGGAAAATCACGATAATCAAGGGCGAAACTTCGGATACGACAAATATAGCCGATGAACAGATCGTAGCACGGTACCGAATAAGTTTTTTTAAAGTTTTGTGCCAACTTTGCCGTTCTAAAAATAATGAAATAAATTGCTAAGCTTTTTGTCGTGACATTGTCGAAGGCAAAAACCGCTCTGGGTCAGAGCTATGAACATTTTGATGAAGAAACTAATTGAGAAACTTAATAAATAATTAATGAACTTGGAGTAGAGAAGAAGGTAATTACATTATTTACATTGCTTTAAGCATTTATATTCTTAAATTTTCATGATCTACAAAATTATAATATTTAGTTTGGGTTAGCTAAGCTTTCTTATCCTGTAAGTAGTTTTACGAAAATATGGGTATTCAAAAATTAAGAGAAACTATTATGAAGAAAGCATTAATTTCTAGTTAACACGTGGAAATAAGGTTGATTAAATCTGTTTCATTCAATTTTTATTCTTCCAGATACAAACATAATAACTACTTTATATCTTAAATCTGTTAAATTCGGGCCATAGAAGATTTAGTCTATTTTGCATTAAACGCTTGCAATCAATATATTTAATAACCTAATGGAATAATGAACTTCTTCATAAATCTATTGCTGCTTTAAAATAGCATAGACTACTTCTAAATTATTATTGAAAGTCAAGAGACAACAAATAATTTATATTAGATGTTAGTATCGGATTTACACGTCTATCATATATGTGATCTGTAAATTACCTCTCGACAATCGCTAAAATTAAATTTTTGTGAAAACAGTGTACAATATAAAATAGTACATTAAAATAGATGTATTAACTGAAATTTTAACTCGAGAAATGTTATAGATGGTAGTCGGTATGATCATTAAAGAAATACTAAAAGAAAGAAGAAATGACAGGCAAAATTAATGCAAATACAAAAACGAATGTTAATATAAGATGCAAGTCTTGTCAAAACTGTTATAATGAAACCACTTATATTATTATTAATAATCGCTTTGGTTTGATCTTATAACGAATATAAAATTTCCATTATATGTTGTCTAAAATCTCACTAACATAGAATAGAATAGAATAGAAAAATATTTATTATGCAATAAAAAAAATACAGTAGTATATTCCCATTACACAAAAGGCAACATTCGCCTGCGCGTTCTTACATGCTACCTTCTTAAAACTAAAGTATACCTTCTCCTACATAACATCATTCCTGGGTAATATGCTCGATAACATGTTTCTTAAATTTGGTTTTAAAGGTTAGTAGGGAGGCGCTAGTAAAAAGATCATATGTTTCTAAATTATTTAGCATTTCTATAGCCCTGAAGGCAAATGAGTCCCTAAACTTTGATGTGTGGTGAAGCGGAATATCAAATCTAGTCACATTTATAAGACTCAAAGTGTGTAAGTCCTGCCTAAGTACAAAGTATTCATACAAATAATAGGGTTTATGCGAATTATAAATTTTGTAAACAAGAACTGCAAAGTGCAGCATGGCTCTATCTTTATACTTTAAAATTTCATTTTCTCTGTACACTGGCGTTATATGATCAAACTTTCCAATGCAGTAGACAAATCTAATGCAGGCATTTTGAGCAAGTTGTATCCTTTCATGATACCTCACTATTAGAAAATTATAATACACAACATTGCAATAATCCATGTGCGGAAATATAAGTGATTTAACCAATGTTAGCTTCAGATGCTCAGGCAATAAAAATTTAAATTCATAGAGGCTCCTCAATTTACAGTAAACCAGAGCAAGCTTCCTATTGACATGAGCCTGAAAGTCCAAGAATTTGTCAAAAAGAACACCAAGATTCTTTGCTGACTCAGCAGCAGGCAGCAAGCACCCATGAATATTTAGTGTTACAAAATTAAATCTTTCAAATTTGTTGTGCATTGCATTAGTGCCAATGATAATATAGTTGCTCTTTTTGGCATTCAAAATAAGTCCGTTCTTAGTAGACCACTCTGAAATACTGATAAGATTCTCATTCACCTCCTGCATCGCCCTACAAGAATCCTCAGGTGAAAATCCACGCAAAAGCTGTACATCGTCTGCATACAGATGCATGGAGCAGAACCGGACCACCTTACAAATGTCAGAAGTATACAAATTAAATAGAAGTGGTCCCAAGGTACTTCCCTGTGGGACCCCATAGTACATTACTGCGGGCTCCGATCTCCTTCCATCCAGTTCCACCATCTGCACACGCTCCGACAAATAATTAGCAAACCAATCACAGACCCGCCCAGAAAAACCACAGTAGCCCAACTTCAAAATGAGAAGTCTATGATTAATAAGGTCAAATGCCTTGCTGTAGTCAAGTAGTACCAAGCATGACACCCTAGCCTCATCCATATGCTCTGCGATACCATTAGTGACCTTGGTTAGTGCGGTGGCAGTACTGTGGCTCCTTCGGAAACCAGATTGAACGTCTGGTAAGATCGTTTTATCCGAAATGTACTTGTTCACCATACTACACACCAAATACTCCAACATTTTAGTAAGAATTGGTAATAGGGATATAGGTCTTAGATCAGTATATGATTCAGCCTTCAATGATTTTGCTATAGGCTTTACAATGGACGTTTTCCAAACATTAGGAACCTCAGCACTTTGCAAACTTGCATTAAACATGTTAGTGACCACAGATACAACATGATCCATGCTAAGAAGTAGCATGTCATAACTCATCTGGTCAGTACCAAAAGCCTTTGATATCAAGTGTGTGAATGCAGCCACAACATCTTGTTCAGAGATCACATCAAACTCGAAACGTTCATTTCCCAATCCATCCATAGTATTGTATTTAAAAAAATCAAGTTGCCCCTCCTCAATGGGAATAGCAGACTGACTAACGGTACTGAAATGATTGCTAATCTCCTGGACATCTCTCAGATGCGAAGGAATTTCGTTTCTTGGTTTGCAATGAATGTTCCATTTATCAATGCTGGACCAAAGTTTTTTAGGATTATTCCTCACTTTATTTATTTCAAAGGCCATATATGCTTTTTTTTCACTTCTTATAGCAAATGAGAGATAATTTTTAAGATCTAAATAGTAATCTCTGTGAACATCATTTTTAGTTTTTTTTATACTTATTGAAGGCTTTTTTCTTTAGCTTTATTATTTCTTTAATTGTGTCAGTTATATATGGCTTGTACTCTTTTCTTTGTATTATTGTTTTCAAGGGTGCATGCCTATCAAAGACCTCAGTCAGCTGTCCATTGAAAATAGACACACGATCCTCAAGGGAATTCCCTTGCACCACCCTACTTTCTAAATCTAACCGTTGCATATCTATGTCAAACAGCTCCCTATCAAAGTAGCGAAAGTCCCTATAAGTTATGGTATTTACATGGGTACTAGGTGCTGCAATTTGAGTCTTACAATAAACTAACCTATGGTCTGTCAGATTCAGCATTTCCATAGTACCTGACATAGTAACATTAACATATTTTTCTACACATAATATATCAATCAAACTACATGAGCCTCGGCTTACTCGAGTTGGATCCGTAATAACCTGTTTTAAACTAAAGATATTCAACAGTGTCTCAAGATAGAGTTACTTTCAACATTTTTAGTCATTAAATTTATATTAAAGTCCCCCAAAAGTAGGGTATGATTATAACAAGGCGATAGTTCAGACAAAGTGGTTTCGATACAGTCAAGATCCCTATATTTAACAAGTGGAGGCCTATACACTATTCCTAATAATATTGACTTACTTCTGTACATGCATTTAACCCACAATTGCTCCACAAGGCACCCCTCTTTTTGCACAATATTCAACTTTGTGCACATTAATTTATCGGAAATGTAAACACATACACCACCACCTCTTGATACTCTGTCCCATCTAAGAAGAGAGTACCCAGGAATAGCTAGTAGGTTATCTGGATAGTCGGGCACCAGCCATGTTTCCGTGATTGCAAACACATGAAATTGTTCTTGTAGAATAAGGTCCTTGGTAGCTGAGAATGATGGAATCAATGATCGAATGTTGACATGTGCAATGTATAATTGAGTTTTATTTTTACTGTCTGTTGTGAAACGTATGTCAGGATGTATTATTGTGCTGGTTTCATTGATAATCCCACTTTCCAGTACATTCACTTTTTTGACTGCATTGATACTGGTATTTGAGGTCTTGACTTAATAATTTTAGGAATATCATTATAATACCTGATTTTAAGGTCAGACTCGCCCTGAGTTTTCCTCTCTTCCAGCTCCTTCAGTATCCCATTCAAGTAGTTCCTCTGCGTTATAGTTAAGTCATTTTTAATATAGAAGTTCTGCTCAGTCACATTGCGTTTAAGCTTTAGGTAAGACCTTGCAACCTCTCTTGACTCAAATACAACCTTGATGGGCCTAGTTCTGTTGTCTCCATACTTCCCCAGCAAAATTGAGAACTCTCCTATAGGTTCATCTTTAATTTTTAGTAAAGCTTGCCTCACAACATCCATCTCCCTATCAACTCTAATTTCTCTGTTCTTCTCCTTTACTTCTGGAATACCAAAAATAAGTATGTTTTTGCTCCTCCTTTCCCTTTCTTGTAATTCACCTATGGGTTCAACACCCATAAATGGCTTATCATTATTTTCCTTATTAGAATTACTAACAGCAATAGTAGCAATTTTTTCATTGAAAAACTCCTTTAAGTTCATAAGCTCTTTCATATCACTATCATTTTTCTTGATCTGTGATTCCTTGATTTTCTTTACATCAGCTTCTAACTTCTTAATTTTTTCATCTTTTATTTCCTCTAACTCACTTTCTATTCTCGTAATCTGAATATTCTCTATAGTTTTAATATCTTTCTCGAGCTGTAAGACTCGCTCTTTTAGTCTAGCAGATTCTTTAATTACTGTAAAACAGTCTACACAAATAAAAGGTAGTATTCTTTTGGTCGTCTGAATCAATGCTCTAACATCAGTTGCAGAAAAGTTGGCACATTTTCTACAAATTACGGTTCTGCATATGTCACAAGGAAAGCCAAATAAGTCTGACTTGGTCTCCCTGAAGATGCATGCTTCATTACACTTGTTACAGAGATCCGGCATGACGGTGCGAGTTCTCAAATGCACTCCCGGAAGTGTCCGAGTGGTTGACTTTAGTCACAGCAGAAATTGTTTGTAAACAACGCCGTTCGGGTAAATGGGAAAACCTGCTTATGACCACTTGTATGATCTAGGAGGAAGTTGTCATCATTAGGTAATATGGGAAAAATCGCCAAACAGCTGTTCCTCATGCACAATCACAAGTTGAAAAAGAAGTGCGTTTTCACCGCAAAACACGGCAGAAATCTCCCTGCAAACACTTGCAGACACTATCGCGGACAGGATTTATCGAACACTAATCCATTTCACCCCAAAAAGACACTCAAAACAGGCAATTCTGCGAAGATTTACAAGAGCAAAATACAGATACCGAACTGTCAGGATACAACGAGAGATAGGCAACATGTTTGAAAACTATTGACTGGGATCGCACTGCATAATAGTGCATATTCATATTATATGAAAGACAAATTTGGTAATTCTGTTAGCAAAATGTGCACAATATTTGAAGATTTTTATAATATAAGAGTTTATAAAAGAGATTCTTATACTCTTAAGCGGTGGAATCCCCAAAAAATAAGACTCTGTACGTAGACTAAAAGTTGGAGATTTCTAACTAGAGATTATAAAACGTAGGCTATGCTTTACAGTTAAGACAACATTAATTATTCGGCCAGAATATAAAAATGCAAACACATATAATAATTATTTCAACAACTAAATACGCACTAATGCGTTATTAATCTTTTATTCACTCGTGTAGCAATATTTTTCAGATATTTGCCATAAATGACATTATTGTCTAAATTATAACAATCTTTTTTTTTATTTTTAGACATGTTTCCATTTAAGTATTTAACCTTCCAGCGGGCGCGCTGTATAATTTCCCTTCAGCGGGCGCTTGTCGTAAATTTTACGTCATCAAGTTTTCTCCATGTAAGAGGGGTTTTCTTTATATAAATGTTAAGGAATTGCTGTAAGGTTATGAAAAATGATAAATAACAGTACTTTTAAAAAAATATATTTGACTTTCTTAACCAAAAAACGAAACTAAATATGTTAATATTTCAAAAGAAAATATTTTATCGACCTATTAGTCAGAATCAATATTCTCATCCTTACAATTGTTGCAAACTACCTCAACTGCAGAATGGTTCTTGCATGTAAAGGAATGACAACGGCAACACTTCATTGATGCTGAGGATCTTTTCTTCTCCAGGGCACATGACCGACAAACACCACGTTTTGGAGGGCTTCTGTTTTCTCCTTTTGTTATCGGTTCAACTTCCCGACCGTAATTCACTTTGAGAAAAGCACTTATATCTTGCGGTAAATGTTTGACACTTGATCTGAAGATAAGATGCTCTTTCATCATGATAAATGCCAAATTTTTTAGGAAAATTCTTCGATGCTTTGGAGCCTTTCTTGGACAGGCAAATTTGTATAAAATTTGAGCATTTATGCCGCCAATATTCATTAGAGTGTAGAAAACTACACACGGCCTTCTCTTTGTAATTCTAGAGACCGAGTAAGCGGCACACATTTTGTCGACTGTATCCACTCCGCCTTTGGTTTCGTTGTAGTCCAGTATAACCAGAGGCTTTCTGGTATCAGGATCCATTTCGTTGTCGTCATGTAATGTTGAGAGTAATATTACAGATTTGTTTTTCCGAGGTACATAGGAAAGCATCATTTTTTCCTTTTGAAAACCAAAAAGAGTGGATCCAACAGCTCTGCTTTTGTCCGGCAAGAATTCTTTTGGGATTTCTGCTTTGTTCTTTTTTATTGTGCCCAAAACTGTTAATTTTTTCGTAAGCAAATAATCAGCGAGTGGTACACTTGTGTACCAATTATCAATGGTCAAATTCCGGTTTGAATTTTCTATCGGAGTGACTAGACGCTTTACAATATCTGTTGGAGTATTAGAGGCCGCAAATGGTCCATCGGGTTGTATTCCGCAGTATATTTCCAAATTGGATGTGTAAAAACTTTTGGCATCACATAACGCAAACATTTTCAGCCCGTATTTTGCTGGTTTGCTAGGAATATATTGAATGAAGCTACAACGACCTCTAAATGGATGCAGCATCTCATCGATTGTAGTATATTCGCTCAAATTGAATGATGACTTGCAGTTGTTGACGAAAGTTTGGAAAAAATCACGTATCGCTGCCAGTTTGTCAACTTTCCTCCTTTCAATTCGGGTATTCTTGTCATCGAATCTCAGGCAACGGGTAATGAAGAGAAATCTCTTGTAACTCATGACAGCTCTTGCGATTTCAATGCCAGTACCGTCACTGGAAAAAATCTCTTTCACATTTGCGTGGTGAGATTTTTTTATACCGATCAAATATAGCAGACCCAAGTATGCCATAAATTCATGCCTGTCGATATTTTTACAGTCCCGACCTCTAGAATATTGACGGTCAACTCTCAACTGATCGATATACATATTTGTGTACCTCAAAACATCGTCAATCATAGACACATCGATAATTTGGAAGAACGCATTTAATTCATTTTCAATACCAAGAGCTTTTTGAGTCAAGCCAGTGGGGACTGTGACTACGTTTATCCCCTTGGTTTTTCCAGAAACACGGTAAGTTGCCTTTCGCCATTTTGTAGATTTATTTTTTCCAATGAAAAATTCTTCCATTGTTTCGTCCTCTTCTTCAGATTCGCCTGAAGTGTTTTCTTGTTCGGAAGCACTTTCTTCAGCTTGTTGCTCGATTTCTTCTTCCGAAAAATCGCTGTCACTCGAGGGAAAGTAAGTCTCACTATCTTGCTCTGGCTCTTCGAATAAATCTCGAGCAATTTCTTCTAGTTCATTTTGTGTAAGCGGCCTACGAGCCATGATGAAACACGTCTAAAACAAAAAAATACATTTAGCTATAAAAGAAACGATATAAATGAGAAAAAATAGTTTATTTAATATACTTACACTTTAAGGCGCGTGTCGTAAAATTTACGATTAAAGGAAATTCCCAAATATCAATGAATAACAAAAACTACTAAGCACAACCGGTACGTCTATAGTTTAGAGAGACACTGACCTTCGAATAGCTCGGAGCTCGACGCTTGCGACTAAGTGGTAAAAGTGGGGGAAGCGATAAGGTGCATTTGTCGTAAAATTTGCGACAGCGCGCCCGCTGGAAGGTTAACTATCTCACTGTCTTAAGAATAAATCTGGCAACAGTGTGTCTTGTGCAAAATGACGTTTTGGCTACTATGTCAAATGATAGTAACAAGGAGGATATTTAAAACGTACAATTTTATTTAAAGGGAGTATCACTAGCTTTGAATTAGAGCCGGAGCAGAACGGAGGCCTCTCGTTCTACGCATATATTTCTAGTGATTTAGTGAAATGGTGCTACAAATTTGTGTGTCTTACCCTCTTTCCAGTGAAATTTGTTTTTTTTGCAAAATTGGAGATACTTGTATGTCACAAAACTTTAAATAATAGGTTTGTTCTAGCAGGACATTTCGGACGATTTGAAGCCATCCGGAGTTTGCGCATAGCAATATAAGCGTCGCTTTTATTGCTATGCGCAAACTCCGGAGGCTTCAAACCGTCCGAGATTTCATGCTAGAACAAACCTAATATATTACAGCATTTAAAAAGATGTACAGGGTGATCCAAATAAGGCCTCATATCTCTTATTACTGAATGTTCCTCTCTCTCGCTTGGCTGAAGTCGACTCGTGCTGAGTTTATCGGAATGCGCGGTAAATAGCCAAAAGTAGACAGCTTTGAACGTTACATGAGTGATGGTACAATTTTATTCGCTACTTAGGAAAAAGTATGCAGAAGGCGTCTCAAGACGTTCTCACTTCAATAAAAATAATTTTACTTACTTTAATTTAATAATTATTCTGGCAAGGGTTATAAATATTTATATTAAGAAAAGTAAAATAAATCACTTTAAAGAACCTGAGCCATGTTGCTCCAAATGTCTTTTTTGTCGAATGTTATCACGTATATCTATTTATGTATGGCAGATGCGATTTCCTATAACTGTGAATGGCTTTCTATATTGGAAATAATAAAATATGCATTTCTTTCGGCTGTTAGCCTTCTTATCCTTAATCTGACGGAGTGGTGTGATTTAGGATGTGTTGCAAAGCAAAATTCTTAAGTTAGTAATTCAAGTGTCTCCTCGTGCAATAAATATATAAATATAATAACATTTTAACTAATCTATAGATCTAAAGGAATATAAAGTATGTTCGTCTATCGGCCTATATTTACCCTTTAATGTTTTCATGAATAAAAACTGTAGTAGTTTTTAAGAATTTGCATAATGTTGTGTTGTGATATACAACAAGTGTAGACAGAAGAGACAGCCTCGTTAAGAAATATAATTTATGATCCGAATTTCGCCTTAAGCGAGAAAAATGGGATATTTAAATTTCTAACGCACGTATTTCACTAAGCTACCACCATAATTCTTTATACATGCTTGAGTTGCTAGCTATCGCTCCCTTTAGAATTTAATTAAATGTTTTTCTGCACTTAATGTTGTAGACTCTATTTTTAACCCGTAGAAATTAATCAACGAGTGTTTACTGAAGTTTTCATTGTTAGGAGAACAGCATGTAATCCATGGCAACTTTCTTCTACAGGTTTTATAAAAAGCTAATTAAGCTATGATGTTAAAATATTTTTTTCGTAATATTATTTCCTGCATGCATTTTAGTTTTAAAATCTCTGGAGTTCTCTGGAAAAATTATTCCAGTCATATTCATGTAACATTTACTCAAACAAAAAGTATAAGTAAGGTCAATAGAATAAAATTAGTATAGCTTTCAAATCTCACATTTCATAGCTTAGAGAGTATCAACCTACCTGAGGAAACTTACGGTAATATCTAGAGTTTCAAATGGAATTCAAAATACCTAGAACAGATCTAATAATCTAATATTTATGTAAGATTAATTTTGTGCTGGTACAAATTCGAAGATAATTCACAGATCCGAAGGCACCGCACGAAAATAATTTGCCAAGTGCAAACAATTCGGTTAGTAAGCTTATGCAAGGGATGCATCTCTCAAATATTTATTTATATAACTTTACTAATGGAGCAATCTATAAAATAAGGTAAGAAAATATAACGTTTATTTAGTTTAGTTTAGTTTAGTTTAAGGAATAAGAGTGGGCCCAGAACTGATCCTTGTGGCACTCCATGATGTAATGGCTGTTGATCAGATACAGGGATGACCTGACAGAGGCAATGCTCTCTGGATGGAAGTTGTAGTAGAAGAGCTTGCTTAATAAAATTTCATAAGATACACAGTCAAAAGCCTTTGTCAGGTCAAAGAATGAAGCATACGTGTCGAAGCCCATTTCCAGACCCTTTGATGAAAAATCCACCAAACTCTCAATAGCCAGTGCAGTTGACCTGTTACTCCTGAAACCAAACTGACCCTGCATTAGGAGATTGTTATTTTCAAAATATTGGTACATTTGATGCTTCATGGGTGATTCTAGAATCTTTGAGAAAATTGGCAGCAGTGATATTGGGCGATAGTTTGACACATCATCAACTGAACCTTTGTTTTTATATATTGGTATTACTTTTGCCACTTTATAGGATGTAGGAAAAATGTTTTCTTTTATGCAGGCATTTAAGAGATTTGTCATTGGATAAATGATAATGTTTGTAATTGTTTTAATGAGTTAAGATCAAAACAGTCTTTGCTCTTTTTATTTTTAAGAGAGTTTATTTTATCCCTAACCACATTGAATGTCACATCACGAAATTTAAAAGAGTCAGTGGTGAATCTACCAGGAGTTAAAAATGTAGAAAAATGGGTTGCGGGTGTTGGTAATTCAGAGACTATACTTTCTGCAATGTTAACAAAAAAGTTATTAAAAGTTTGAGCAGTTTTATTTTTTGAAGAAGTAAATGTAGTATTTTTTGAACTAATTAAACCCCACATTGCTGCCTGCTTATTTTTTGAGCTCTTAATAAAGTTGTCATTTGCAGCTTTTTTGGCTTTGCACAGCTCTCCCCGATATGGACTTTTTATACTGAGTCAACTCTTGCTTGGAAACCATAGTAGGGTGCTGTAAATGAATATTATGTAGTGCTTGTAACCCTTCCCTCATGTTCCTAAGAGGCTCACCAAACCATGAAGGTTTGTTTTATTTAGGTCCCGATTTAAAGAGTTTAGATTTAATAGGGAAACTCTCTTCCATAGCATTATATATCAAACTGGTGAAGGTTTCACATCTGCTGTTAATATCTCGATCAGTATTGAGAATGGAGTTAAAGTTAATTGATTCGACAGCATTGTAAAAATTAAACAAACCTTCATCAGTGACTGGCCTGTAATTTACCCTAACGCCACCCCCCCTAACCTGCCCCAATGACTCAAAGGTAGACACAATTCCTGTATGGTCCGATAAAGCATCAAGATCAATTGGTTCAGAGGTAAAGTTGTTAAGGTTAATATTTGTAAAAATATTATCAAGACAAGAATTATATCTAGTGTTGAACTGTACAGTTTTATACAAACCATATGAAAGTAGGAGGCTACTCTATGGTCCGCCGAGTCCAAAAAATGTATGTTGAAGTCCCCAGTTAAAATGATATTTTTTGAAATGTCTAGTGAATCAAGAACATTGGTCAAAATCTCTAAAAATCTGTTGTAATCCCCGCTGGGAGACCTATAAAGAGTGACAAGATATGCATTAAAAGATGTTAGAAAGACTCCGGAGATTTCACAATGTATTTCTTCAGATAACTGGGACACCTGAAGCTCAGTAGCCTAAATATCATCTCTCAACAACACTGCAACGCCGCCATGAAGCCTCACAGTCCTGCAAAAAGCCGCAGACACCCTGTACCTAGGAAATGTTAGTGAGGATAGTTCAGCAGATACAAGCCAGTGTTCATTCAAACAAATACAACTATAATTACCTTCTTTGAAGAGTACCTCAAACTCTAAAATTTTGTTACGAATACATTGTACATTTGCATGCAAAATCTTTATTTCCAATTTACAATTTAATTTCTTGTTTGGTTTACCCGATTCTAGAGAAGTGCATTTCCATTCCGGCGCTGTACATTCAAAAACTGGTTCACAAGAGTGCCTGTCGGCCACAGGTTGGCATTGAGATACTCATTTTTCTTTCCATAGGGAATCTCCAGTTTGAAAGAGCTTTTACTGGTAACTTTGATCTTCATTTTGTCACATCGGCAACCTATCTTCAAATGATTGTCCCGCAAGAAGTTTACTATGTCTTCAGGCTCAACCTCTGGAGCAAAACCTGAGAGAAATATATATGCCTTTTTTTCAGCTATTTTGAGACCAGATTTCACCTCACTGGTTCCAAACAAAGGTTTAAGACTGGTTTGTTGAACCTTCTTGTTTTTGGCTCGCCTCTTTCCATGTGCCAGAGTCCATCCTGACTCGCCGTCGTCGTCTGAGTCTTCTGAAACGGGAGGTTTATTTGGATTTACTGGATCTGTGTCAACAATAAAAACATCATCATTCTCCTCGGAGGTTATGTATATTTGCCGTTTTTGAAGTTCTGGCTGTGGCTTACGTTTCGTCGCCGGACCTTTAGTTGTGGTCCGGCGAATCACGTCAGCAAAGCCGACAGCGCATTCGGATTTATCCGCATCGGAATTCTGATTCCGTTGTGTACCTTCACCATCTTCTGACCTTATCATGTCAATGGGAGCATTGCTGACCTCTGGCGGCGGTTTGGTGATTGACAAACGCGGACTAGTCTGGTGAACAGCTGTGTTTGAAACCTGTGATGGCGGTGGCGCAAGGGGACTGCATTATGTACCTTTTGGTTTTTCCGGTTTTTTATTAGGAACCGCTTTGTTTTTCCATAAGTACTCAACTTTCTTCTCTAGTAAATGGTATTTTTCTTCTAGTTCAGTGATTTTCTCCTTTAGACTGGCTATCTTTAAATCCTTCAGATTTTATGTTGATGTTGTGGCCGCCATTGCAACCTGAGGTTCGGATGCGGCAAGGTGAACACAAATTGTCGATTTTTTTCGATGCAGCCTGCCTTAGGCACGATGGATGAAAGCAATCCTGACACTTCACACACATTGCTGGGGTTTTGCAGCTTTTTTTACAATGTGCACATACACTTTTTGGTTTATTTTCACTTTTTTTCGCTCTACAAAAGGGTTGCGTCGCCATTTTTGAGGAATGTTTGCAACCATTATGAAAAATACAGTATTTATACAGCAAAATAAGAGGCAAATAAGCTTGAGAGGGCGCCTGCGGGAGCTAAATGCTAGACGCAGGCGTTTTCTCCAAACTTGACCTAATTTCTAAAACACTCGCCTAATCTTTAAGATGAGTGATAGCATCAAATGGCGAAACTTTGATTCAGATTATTCGATTTTGCAATAATGAAATATTATGTGGTAACGTGTCCTGGCAAAACTTTAAATTCAACTAGCTCATCCCGTATATAACCATCATCATTTCTCAGTACGATTCCTTACGCAGAATCGTTAAATAATCGATTTACTGGACAAATATAATTTCTCGATAAAAAAATAAAAACCTTCATCTTTTTTACCTACAAATCGATGTTTTTGCATTTTCCCTTTGAAGTCTATTTTTTCGTTTTTTTTTTCGATCCTCGTGTCTTTTCGACGCTAGAACGGCCCAGAATAGAAGTCGTAACGCGACTAATGATCAGATAAACTAATTTCTTCATAAATTGTTATAATCTTGAACAAAATCGTATTTAAATCTTTGATCGTGATAATTTGCATCAGCAACAGAATCATCCTCTTCTTTAATATATTGGTATTCAATACGAGAAATATTATTTGCTATTTCAGCTAGTTCGTCACCACAATGCACACACTAAATAGTGCCTGTATGTTTGTACGTATTGTCTTTACAAACAGCAGCGCTAGTATTACCATTTATTGAAATAATTTGTAAACTGCTGCGTCAGAACTTACCTGCAAATTGAACAAACCATTATCTGCATTTACATGCACGGAAAATGTGTCCATTCAGTGTCCACAAGGTTTAGAACGTTACCAATTGCGGTGACCAAATATGGGCATACAGTTTTCTAGCAAAAGTGAGCAGTTTTGATGCGCATGTTAGATCAATATAGCAATAATATAAGATATTTTTCTTTTAAAATCCTGATATAGTGTGTGCTCATTATTATCCGAAAATTGACAAATGTTTCGATATTTTATATATTTGATAGATTGCGGATGAGAATATTGAAATATCTAACACCATTCCCCATTTACTTTACTAAATATAATTCGGGTTAATTTCGGCATTTTTGCAACTTCGAGAATTTGCAAACTTTTTTTTCTTTTTTTTTACCAAAATGATCTTTGACAAATTACAAAAAAAGTTTCTAGCGTTTTTAGATATTCAATTAATTATCATTAAATAGGTTTTTTTCGAAAATTTCGTCATTTTTATATAAGTGTAGTTTCTGTACATAATACAAACATCTATCATCCGATTTATAATCAGGAGGTATTGCTTTAAAATAGCGACATGGGTACAGGTGTTCGAAATTTCAAATTTGCTTATTTCGATACATTTTAGCATTGAAATAATGCTAAGTCTAAGATAATGACAGTGTGCCAATTTTGACAATGATTATGAAAAGATTCAACCTTTTAACCGAAATGGTTTTTTAATTTTTACTCTAGCAATATAATTGTTCTGTAATTCTAGAAGATACCTTACATTTTGAAACCATGCAATTTTTTTATTTGATATACCAGAGACAAAAGTTTAATCCTATAAAGAATATATTGTCTACATATTCTGTAAAAGAGCGCATGCAGTCTAGTAGAAGGTTAATGAAGAAAATTTGCCACTTCGCAACTTTCTTTCCGTGGACAAATAATTTCGATGGTGCAATGATAAACGGCCAAATTATTATGGTTGTAAGGACAAAATTACCCCAGATCTTCCTAAATTTTGAAGTTGCTTTTCTGAGAGCAAAATGAAAACTTTTGAAAGAAGCATTTATTTGTTATTTTACAGTGTGTTCCAAAAATTGGTCTAAGAAAGCCTAAATTGAATCTCAAATTTCATACGCTCTCACTAGTCATTAAAAATCAACCAAATCATTCTAGAGACATTTTCTGGCGCAACCTGAACTGCAATAGAGAAATTTAATGTCTCATACATAAATACTTTTTATTCTCCAGAATATCACATAAAATAAATGTTCCTGTTGCTATATCTAAGGCATTTTTTGTCCCAATGAAAGGGGTCTATTTTAACACATTTCAAACATTGACTGCATGAAAGGCTATCTCAAAAATGTTATGGTATGGTATGGTAGGTAGAGGGGTCGCTCGGCAAGATTTGCCCTTCAAGACGTCGACCACAATTGATCTTTTGTGTATACCCTTCTATTTTACACGAAAATTCCTATTTCCTTCAAGAATCTCAGAATATTTCGAGGGTTGAGCTTTTGTACACTTTGTGCCACAGGGCAGGAGCTTTTGTACAACTTTGTGCCACAGGGACATTTTCGAGATGCGACAACCTTTGGCGAGTCAGTGCCTGACATTCGCAAAGTAAGAGCTCT
This sequence comes from Pissodes strobi, assembly GCA_016904865.1. Taxonomy (NCBI): domain Eukaryota; kingdom Metazoa; phylum Arthropoda; class Insecta; order Coleoptera; family Curculionidae; genus Pissodes; species Pissodes strobi. The sequence continues at coordinate 28,201 of JAEQML010043336.1, read as the reverse complement.
GACGATTCAGCCATAGTTTGCCAGAATCTGCATTGTTCGTCAGTGGTTTTCCCCATTTTCTTGAGGTGGTACCTCCAGGGGTCATGTCCAGTGAGAAGGTCTACGACCAGTTTTATCTAATTTTTTTGTAGCTTGAGAAGCTTTTTTGTGTAGCTAGGCAAGTGAGAGATGAGTCTCTTGGCCTGCCTCTGCTCAGGTGCATTGGCCCAATCTGTCTCTTTCCGCCTTTTTTCCAATTTCTGAGTTCATTCATTACGTGTCCTTTAGTGATGCCACAAAATGGTTCAGGCCCGCAAAAGGGAGTCTGTGCACCATTTCGTGCGAGCTGGTCAGCGGCTTCCTTGCCTTCCACACTCTCGTGCCTTGGTACCCACATTAAGGTGAGTCTGTTTCTGTTTGCCAGTTGATCTGCAACCATCCGACAATCCCACACTAGTTGATTCTGCTAGATGCTAGCGCATTTAAGGCTGCTTGACTATCTGATAGGATATAGGTCTTTGCACCTCTTATGCCTTTTTTGTCACAATCAGAGATGGCTATATTGATAGCATTTAGTTCTGCTTAAAAGTTTGTGGGAGTGTTTCCTAAAGGTGCAGAGATTCTGGAAACTCTGGATATCACTCCTTCTTTCATCTTTGATCCATCTGTGTACCAGACATGTAATCCCCTCTCTAGTTATTTTAGTCTTTTCCCTGTAGTATTGCGGTCTTGAATTACAACTTCAAAGGAGCGATAAAAATGGAGTTTTGTTTCCATTGTATCGGTTGATTCGGTCCTCGTCTCTATCTGGATGCCCTTCAGAATTTTAAGGTGACCAGTCACGTTCTCTGACTTCAGTTTTTGTGTCTGAGTGATTCTATACGCACTGGTCCAAGCCTCCTTTTCTATGCATATGTGCAGCGGAGGGAGGTCAAGTAGGGTTTCCAGAGCTGCTGTGGGGCACGTTTTCATAGCCCCTGTTATACTCAGACAGGCAAGCCTTTGTACTCTTGTTAGCTTTCGCTTTGTTGTTATTTCTTTTTTTTACCCACCACACCAAGGAGGCATAGGTTATAAAAGGCTTAACAATAGTGTTATAAGACCACCAGATGATGGATAGTTTTAGCTTCCATGTTTTACCAAATAGTCGTCGACAGGCCCAAAGCGCTGCCGTTGCTTTTTTCATACTTCTTTCCAGGTGTGGATTCCAGGTTAATTTCTGGTCAAGAACAACGCTACGATACTTAACCTCTTTTGAAAGCTCTACCGTTTTCCCTCCCAAAGTGGTGCTTTAAGATTTAGCATCCTTCTTTTTGTGAATTGGATCACTACGGTTGTGCTTGCGTTGACATTTAGCCTTTCCTGTGTACACCATGTGCTGACAAGTTTGAGTGCACTTTGCATACGTTCTGGGAGAACGTTGTCATGCTTGCCTCATACTATTATAACTAGGTCATCTGCGTAACCTTCGACTTCAAAGCCTGCTTCAGTCAGTCTTATCAGTAGATCGTCAACCACCAGAGACCAAAGCAAGGGCGATAGGACCTTGAGGGCATCCCTTTATTACTTTGACTGTGACGGCTGTTTCTCTAATGGTCGCGGTGACTTCACGGCCGGTTAGCATGGCTGGTCGATTCAAACAAATTAATTTTCTTAACTTATTTTGACCACAAAGGTGAGGGTAGCAATTAACAGTATAATTAACTGCAAGCAATTAAAGTAGTGGACTGTATTAAGATAGCGTAGTAGGGGTTTTTCGCAGAGGTTACGAATTGAAAAAGGTAGGTAGGTTAGTTATTAAATCCTTTACTAATGTAATTATGCATTTGCATTTGATGTAAATAATATATACAATTTATACACTAATTTCACGCATTCATTCATTCATTCACATAGAAAATAAATACACAAAAGGTTTCTTAACTATTAATATCTACTAAAAAGTCTTGATTTGTTAATTTAAAATGAAACTTTTGTCTTTAAAATTTCAACTTCCTTTCACTCTACAAATACCTTGATTTTCTCGTTTCTCTACTATTATCACACCCAGGGGTAGCCTATTTAATTTCACACATTGGATTCCATCAGCTAGGATTGGAATGTGTTTTCTCTACTGCCAATTTGCAGACTCCATTTTATAGTGCTACTTCTTCTTCACAAGAGACGCTACGATTCGTTTCTGGCTTTGAGGAATTGGGTCAAACTGACCAAAAGAGGTCTTTGTCCAATCTTGATCAAAGATAACTGAGGTGCACTAAATATTTTCTAATATTTGTGCATACAAACGGAGAAATTGCCTAAAAGGGTTTGACCTTTGGCGCATAGACGAGAACGAGAACGTTCGCTCTTGCTTGAGTGAACTTGAAAATAACTAACAAAATGCGAGAAAACTAATCATTTGCCTCAAACAGTGCTAGGACAGGGCTAGTTGTTTTTTGGCGCTAACTTGATGCGGAGCGGTGACTCGACCGATGCATCACGTTCGAGTGTTGGCAAGGCACTAATAAAACTAATTTCTTCTAGCTTCTAGCTGGCCGCCTGGCGCCAAGACTAAATAATGAGAGGGGGGTGGCGCAAAGGCCAATTCATTTGAGATTGAAAGGGTAGAAACTGTTTTCTTTCTTTATTTGATACATTATTGTTTGCACAATACTGACGGAGACAAGGATCTATTAAATTGAGATCGATTCCAAACGATTTTCCTGATGCTGTGTCATCTCGCTTTATTCGAATCATAGCATATGACGGACTCTATTATACCAACAAAACCAGGTTCGGACTAAGGGATCGTAATGAAGAACTGAAATATGCTGATTTAAATGCACAAATTTCTGTTTACCTGGGGTTAAATAAATCTATTCTGAGTTTAATTACGGTTCATACGTACTACATTCATACAGGGTGTTATCACCAAACTATACGATGAAAAATGTTAAGTTAGACACATGTTGGGGTGTTTCCCCAACAATGGCTTTTATCCATTTTGTAGTGGTTGGTTTCACTCCTCTGCAGGTTGTGGCGCGCTGAATGGATTCATGTGAGGTATTGTCAAATGCACCCTCTACGTCTAAAAATGCACACAGCGCCACTTCTTTTTCAGCCAGTCAGTGCCTTCTATATATCGCGGACGAGATTTTGAAGAGCATGGGTGGTAAATTTCGATGGTTGGTATGCGAATTGTTTTGCAAGCAGTGGAGCATTAGAAAGGAACTTGCTCCTGACGTGCTTATCGATAATCTTTCCCATCGTTTTAAGAAGGAAGGAGGTTAAGCTAATTGGGCGGTAAGACTTTGGTTCCTCTTTGATATGAGCGCTACCTAAACTTTCCTCCAGTTTTTGGGTAGCTCAATACAAAGCTGACTGTGAATATTGATTGAATGTGTGGTAGTAGGTGCTCTATACCTTGTTGTAGCAAGGCTGGGCCTTTTACCCTTTTCGTGGGCCGCTGAGCGATTTCAATGAGCTTGTTTTCTTGTGCCAGCTCTTCTTTGGCAATTCTGTTTGACTCAGGAAAGTTTTTCTAGAAGAATCCTTAGGCTTTCTTCAGGTGTCTCAGCATAGATGTCTTGGGCTCTATTCTTTAGTAGGTCGATTTCGTTTGAGTGCTCCTTGGATAGCACTTTTTGTAGACGAATAACGGTGCCAATTCATCTATCTTCACAAAAGGACCTGAAAGTTCTTCTTTTGGATTCATTGAAGGCTTTCCTCGACTAGTCTATAGATATTACATTAGGATTTGTAGCATGCAGGATCCAGAACATATCATTTGTAACAAATATACCACAAACCCAATCCAAACAAGATCGCCAGAAGTTCGTCCTAAAGCCAGAAGAAGGCGCATAAATATAACACACGGGAAACCAGTTGGGCCTAAAGATTTTTCTCAGAAAAATAATCCAAAATTATCAGAGCCTACCCCTAAAGAAACTACTAGGGACGTTAATATCGAAAAAAATAACTCATCCGATTCAGAGACTTGAACTTTAGAGGTTTTTTTCGGCTCAAACGTAGTGTATCCTTATCTTTTTGGCTTAAACTACTCTATTTTTGCAAAATCGGAGATACCTATATGTAGCAAGTTCCCATTAATTCGAATAATCATCTACCTAACCGCCAAACATAATAATCAGCTATATCATGCCGGTCTATATATTTCTATCCACTTTTGACGCGCACATTTCGATCGGTGGCAATAACTCGAGAGGTAATAACTAAAAATAACCCATTTTTTCGATAACCTGGTGATAACCTAATCTAAGTAATAAGAAAAATGCTTTAATCATAATATGAAGATTAATGATAGTTTAATGTGTATTTCCTAATATTAATCACTTGTTCTTTTAGAAATTAAAGACTATGAAAAATGGATTAATCACAAGAAATAATTAAAATAACCCATTTTTCTGAGAATCTGGTGAATAAATGTTCTGAGAGCAACTATTTAAACTGTCATTAGATAACTGAAACTGTGTGAGGTCATCACCTGCCTAATCTAATTACTAAAAAGAAAAACTCAATTGTAATATGAAGATTACTGATGGTTTTATTTGTTTATCCCGTAATATTAAATTCACCTTGTTGAAGTTTGCACTTCTATCGTATGGTTGTTGAAATGTTTATTATATGTGTTTGCATTTTTATATTCTGGATAATTATTGTTGTCTTTGCTATAAAGCATACCCTACGAATCTCCACTTAGAAACCTCCAACTTTCAAGTCTGCATACAGAGGGTTGTTTTTTGGAAACTCCACCGCTTAAAACTATCACGACCTTTTTTATGGACTTAAATATTCCTTGGTTTATCGCCATATTAAAAGAATAAATCAGCGTGTTTTGCCTGTTTTAACATATGGAGCCGAAACACTGACACTAACAAGGAAAAACGGCAAATAAAACAAGAGTGGCACAGAGAAGCATGGAAAGAGCAATGTTGGGTCTTTCTTTGAGAGATAGAGTTCCGAATGTTGAGGTGAGAAGAAGAAGTGGGGTCACAGATGCCATCGCAAGAATAACAAATCTCAAATGCAATTGGGCGGGTCACCTTACTAGAATGAACGATGGCAGATGGACAAGAACAATAACCGAATGGAGACCCAGAGATCATGCACTTTGCAGCAGAGGCAGACCGTCCACCAGACAACAATACAAAATGAATGAATGCAGCGCGCGCGGGACAGAGAGAGATGGAAATATTTACGGGAGGCTTACGTCCAGTAGTGGAGGGCCATATAGCTGATCGATGATGATGATGATAATGATGATGATGTTAAAATAATCGCCAAGTATTATGCACATTTTGCTACCAGAATCAAGAAAGTTTTCTTCCATATAATATGAGTATGCACTATTATGCATTGCGATCCCTGTCAAGAGTTTTCAAACATATTATTAACATTTTAGATTAAACGTCATGGAAACTTTGTATTCGTTATAAGATCAAACCAAAATGATTACTAATAACGATATAAGTGCTTTCATTATAACATAGTTTTAACTAGATATTATATTAGGATTTCGAGCATGCGGGATCCAGAACATATCACCTGAAGCAAATATACCACCAGCCCAACTAAGAAGTCATTATTGAAGAAAATAACTCATCCGATTCAAATTCTCTTTTTTATAATTTATTAAAAAACACTTGTTTTTGATTTTCACGGTTTTATATTAAATCTTCATGACAATTGTTTCGGTACACAGTACCTTCTTCCGATGCCTTCCTTTCCTTCAGTAAAGCCCGCTTTATCACATCCGAAGACTGATAACATTTTATCCACCGATTCAAAGGATGAGATTCCCTTCATGTTCCTACAGGATATAATGAAAACCCAATAGACTAGTGATTCCTATGACATTTTAAAAATTCCTAAAGTTGATATGTTTGCTGTTTTAAAAGTGCTTTTAGCATGTTTAAATTTTATATTGGATTAATTATAGGAGAGATTAAAGATGTTCCTCGAACTCTTGATTATATCCAGTTAAGTTTTTAAAGAAAAAAAGGCGATGGCGATCAAATATTTTTGTATTTCCCATTAATAAATGATGATTGTATTGCAACGGTCTGCAAAATCGTAATATTTTTAAATCAAATTCGTTTACGAAGACGCCGATATTTATTATCCAATTTACCTGATGGTACCCCATAAGAGTAGATTGGTTAATCAATTTTTGAGACTAAAAGGATTTTATTTTTGTTTAAAACGCAGAATTTTGCCTTAAGAATGTTTCTTTTTCATTTTATGTTTAAATTTTATATTATATTTTTTAATACCTGTTTTTTACTTTAATAAATAAATGTTTCAGTTCAAAAAGTTCAAAATGTTTTATTTTTATCCACACATTTAGCCAAAAATACATATATTTATCCTCAAAATGTATGTACTTTGGACCCAAAACAACATGAAAAAAAGTTCAACGTCGCTTAAATATGAGTCTAAAACACTTGTAGCGATTTCAATATGTGTCCGAACCACCTCAAAAACATAAAAGTGGGAAGATATGCACTAATTGCATATACATCCATAGTAATTATTTCAAATTTTTAAAAACTTATTTATAGTATTAAAAAAAAACTCAAAAATCATCCGGTATTTTTTTTGTTTAGCGCGCGCCATATGCCTGAGTCTCATCACACATTTCGAATTATCAGTTAATCAAGGTACTGGCGGTTTAATGAAGATACTAGTGGTTAAAATTTGGAATTATTTTGACTTGAGAAAATTTAATTTGAAAATTGCAATAGAGATATATACATTCTCCTGTTTTAAAGTTTCTATAGAATAAATGTCTTTCTCCTGAAAAATTTCCAGACTGCCTTGAACTTTTAATGCTTTGTTAGCAAACTTTAATACAGCATTAATATAATATATTTCTCTTAAAACATGTAAATCTGATTTTTCTGCAATATTTACCAGAGTGGCAAACTTTTCAGATAATAAAAATGAGCTTTAATGGAAAGGTTAAGACATTTTATATTTGATATTTCCATTAGTCTTAAATACATCAGTTAAGAACTTCCTACATTTACATTATTTGCATTAGTTAACTTAAAATAAGGCCCCATATTAGAAAATATGAAAAGTCTGCTTCCGTTTCCGAGAGCGGATATTACCAATTATTAGAAAAGCTGGTGATAATTTACCATCTGGATTTAGTGGAATAAGTTTTCCGGAAATGAGAAGAAAGTAATAAAGTCGGAACGTAGTGTTGAATGGATTACGGAGAATTTGACAAGATTTATTATCCAATTTAATTTTTAAGCCATTTTAAAGATACGAGATAGTTGCTAGTAGATGCTAGTCATTATAGGTACATTCTATGGGTGAATTTTAAAATCGCTCTTAAATGATAGTGGCCTTTAATAAAAATGAGATTGCGAAAAGGAGTGTAATGACTGACTTGCTGATTGAATGAGTATTGTAATTATATCGAGTAATTTCGTCATTGGCAGCCGATGAAACTCGTTACATCGTTAGGTACACAAGACAGCCAACAACAGTAACAAAAAATGTATCTATTTTTACATGTTCTAACTTTATTACCCTAATATTTTTAATTCGAAAGTTTTAAACTTTTAGATTCCTTGTTATAACAGCATATGCTAGCAACTATTGCAACTCTTGCAGAGAATTTTCATTTAAATTTGGATATCCACCTTCAGGGTGAGAGTGAGTTTTAGATAAAAACTGTTAATACCAAAGGTGAAGTATATTTTTCTTTACTAGTACTAGTCAGAAAATCTCCAAGTTAGTACTTTCTCCCCTGGTTGAAATATTGTTTCCTACTCCTTTGCTTCAAGGGTTGATGGAGACGACGACCCGAAGGAGAACTAAGTCTCGGTTTAAAAGGGCGGAATAGGTCTAAGGACGCGCTGAAAAGAAGAGTTTACGAAATCGGTAATCCCGAAATAAAAAGGCAGGCTATTAACGCTGCCAATAACATAAAAAAAGAGCTGATAGAAATAAGCAACCAGAGTTGGGAAACTGAACTAGAATCTCTAGTGATAGTGGTGTCTATAAGATGACTTTTTCTTTAACAAAATGGAGGAAAACCCCATCCCAGCTCTGAGTCGGAGCAACATCGCTTAATCTACAGCCGAGTGTAGGGTTGAATTGTTCGCTGAATCACTCAGTGAACAGTGCATGGAATATTCCACAGTGAACCTAGTACAAGATTCCACAGTTACCAAAACTGTAAATTACTATAAAGCAATGGACACTCTGATAATAAGTTTGGAAAAAGTGACAAACATAGTTAAGAATTTCAATGCTAGGAACGCCCCAGGAGTTTGGTGACTTGGTGAACAAAGAGGTAAAAGAACTACCAGTAAATATTATAGTCAAAATTAGAGCTTTAGCTCAAGCATTTTGGTGTAGAGATTCTGCTGTGGCTAATGCAGGATGTCTCGAGCGGAGTCTATTCCTTTCGAGGTCAGGAACGTCCAAGGGTATGAGCAATAATTGGGGCTTGCTTATAATTTTCCGGTATTCCGGAAAGAATATGGCTTAAGTGGGAGTTGATTTTATTGGTCCGGATATGATACGCATCCTGTTGTTCAGTATTCAGCAGCAGAGTAAACCAATCCCAAGGCGTAGAAGCGTATGGTGCTCGCAGAGAAGCCCTAGGTAGTAGCACATAAGGATATTATTCCGAGTGTTCAGCTTAGCTGCTGTTTGGGTTAGGTGCTTCTTAAAGGACAGAGTCCTATCCAGAGTAAGTCTCAGGTATTTTGGGGTAAAGTTATGAGTGAGCAAATTACCCTCACAGGTTATGTGCAGTTCTTGATTGGCTTGTTTATTATTAAGATGAAAGTAGCTGACCTCGGTCTTCGCTGCGCTTGGCCGCAGCCTCCACTTGTGAAAGTATTTCCCCAGTATAGCTAGGTCTCTCATCAAAGTGACCTCTGTCTCTTCATTATGTTAATGTCCAGTAGCTATCGCCTAGTCATCTGCATACCCAAATTTACTTGCTGATGTTGCCCACATATCAGCGATGTATAGGCTAAAAAGCAATGGAGCTAATACGGATCCTTGGGGCAGGTCGTTGTTGAGTTTAATTTTTTTGCTGTTCTTCTCGCCTAGTTTTACTTGAAAGAATCTGTTTCGGAGCATATCGTCGATCAGGTTGAAGGTTTTTCGGCAGGGTCTTTCTTTAGCGAGCTTATAGATCAGACCGTGTCTCCAGGCTGTATCGTAAGCCGCGGTCAGGTCGATAAAAGCAACTGATGTTTTTACTTAACGTTGGAATCCTGCCTCGATGTGAGTCGGTAATGATAGAACCTGACCAGCACAGCTTCGTTCAGGGCGAAAACCAGCTTGTTTTATAGGTATGCACTCTACAATTTTTGGACTTATTCTGTTGTAGATTATGCTCAGTAGTGCGATTGGGCGGTAGCTTTGTGGCATGTCGCTAGGTTTACCAGGCTTCAAGATGGCTATGATTTATGTTCTTTTAAGTGACTAGGGAATGGTGCCTGATTGAATAACGTTGGTGAAGAAGTGCATTAACCACCTATTTGTAAATTATCCGCAGTTCAAGTGGATACCGTCAAAACCTGGGGCCTTGCCGGCTTTAATCTCTCTCAAAGCAGACAGTATTTCTTCAAAGGTGAAATGTTGAGAGTATGGTGTCTCATCAGCCCAGGATGTTTTGAGCATCTTTAATTTCCGCTTGATTTTGGTTGTGTGTGCGCGGTTTCTTGGTGCTCTTGAGATTTCTACAATATTGGACGCGATTGCGTTTGGAGTTACCGGAGTGTCCGCTCGTGGTCTTTGGTTAATTGCGCCCAGTTTTTGTAGTAGTGCTTCTCTGCTGGATTTCGTGAAGTCTAATTTCTCTTCTGTCTCCGTCCATCTCTGGCGTATCGCAGAGTCTAAACTGTGTAGAAGTTCATCCGCTATCTCGCGGTCACCCGACTCAAGGAATTCCTTGTATAGTTCGTCACTTGCCTCGCTTAATCCTGGGATGTACTTCTTTCTATATCCTCTTGGTATGGTTTTCTTCGCTGTGCTGATAATACCTCCAACAAATCTGTCATCGTTTTTTGCCGTGGGAGGTATCCACCCCAAGCATTAATCAAGATTATTGGAGAATGCCTTCCAGTTTGCTTTGTTAAAGTTCCACCTCGGGCGGGAGAAAGACGTTGTTAAGGGGATTCTCATTCCAATCTCTATTGGCTGTGTGGAAAATCATCTAGAACAATTCGTGTAGTTGGAAGTGGCTGTTCATTGGTGTCTGTTGAAATAAAGCACAAGTCTGGGTTATACTCTTGCCGCCATGCTGCTGACCTAAAGGTTTCACAATACTTTGCATGGAAAAACCAGATATAGGTTATTCTCCTCAGCCCACTCCATTAGATTTTCACCGTTTTCGTCAGTTGCCCTATACCTCCAATTAGTGTGATGACTATTAAAGTATCCTGTGTATACAGCTGGATGAGGGTAAGGCTGCATAGCATGCTGGGGCCAAAGTGTAGCAGGAGGTTTATAATTGTCACTTACTGTAATCTCACCAACATGAATCGTAATTTCGTAAATACTGTTGTTAGTGGTAACGTGGCGTAATTTTGCTGCGGATGTATGTAGCAGTACCATATGCTCTGTGATAAGTGGCACCCATAACTTCATAGCCCGGGATCTTTCCCTGTTATCGTTGGTCCTCATTTTCCATATGTGCCTCATGGATTGCCAGTATACGTCGACATCGTTGTCAATTAAGATCTTATGAAGGAGTTCGTATTTAGCTCTGCTAATACCTTCTATGTTAATCTGGCAGACTCGGATGCTAGGTCCTATAGTCCTTAGAAAGTCCGGTTGTTCTATCTGTTTGTGCCATAGTCATGTGGATTGACCAGGAGATCCAATAGCTTAGATTGTTTGGTAGCCAGATTATTCCAGTTCATTTAGTTCACGTATATAACAATAGACGCTATCCAGGGTGCACCGCGGTGAGGCGAACTAGCATTACACTCCCACCTAACAATATGGTACCGTTATAGAAAGTGTACTTTCCATATATTAAACATCCTGGATATTTAATGGAAAGTAAAGGACGAGCTTTAATAGAACCTATCTCAGTAATGTCCTATCCAATTTTGTATATGAAGGCTCTCTTTTTGAGTGCCTTTTGACTCGATACGCTTTCCTAATAACATATTTTCAATAGATTTTTCGGACCTCTTTGTTCGCAAAGCCGACGGGAAATACGTTCTGTCTGAAAGGTCTAAAAGAAACTTCTCTAAATATATTTTAAAGACCCAAATATTTTGCGGCATTGCAGAAATGTGGAACAATTTTATTATCTCGATAGACCTGCCGCGACGGAGCCAGAATCATCATAAATTATTTTGTTTGGGAGTAGGGCCAAGAATAAAATATATTTATTTTTGCTGCAAAAGGAGTGCTTTTAAGAAATTAAAATTCTTTAGGTCGTTGTGTTCTTAACAAAATTAAAATGTATTTTCTTTTTCTAATTATGAGGTAAACCTATATCCAGTCATGTATATACAGGGTGGCGCATTTATTATGCACATGCAGGATATTTACGAAATGGTATTGTATGTAAAAACACTATCTAAAATGACAATTACTACGTCTATATCGCACATGCATACAGAAATAACTAAATAGTAGTAAATAGGTAACCAAACTGGTCCTTTACAACTGCTACCTGGTGAATCGAGCCATCAGCGCTCCTCCTATTGGTCAGCACATATTGTCCACTTTATCTAGATTACTTTGGTAGGGAGAATTTTGTTGCAGAAAAATGTTTTATCCATTCAATAGCGGTAAATAATTTAAATAAATAAAGGTGTGTGATATTAATAGAAAGGTAATTTAATTACAAGTCGAAGGACAATTTTCTGTCATAACTCATAAATTGTACGTCGGTTTTATTAATAAAGAATGCGCTTCAATATTAATTGCTTTTAGCAATGACGTAAATTGCTGCTGATGTAAAAATGTTTTCGTAATAAATTCAGACTAATTTAACATACCCTAATATTTGAAAATTGAAATATTCTATGGTTTTTTGAACTCTTATATTATTTAAATTTTATGGTGAATAGAGTGCGCTATTTTTAGCTGGTTTTCTTTCGAATGAACTACAGTTAAGCAGAATCTCAGACGCTTCGGAATGAAAAGATTCGCCCCAATAAAGCGGACAATGATGCTACGCCCGCTTTTCAATAGCATACTTGAAAGTGCAACTTTCTTTACGGCAGTAAGCTCCTCGGGGTGCACTTCTTTAAAACTCCATTCTCGTACTTTAAAGCTCATAGGAATCTATTGGAGCTTTTATGAAATTAATTGGCCAATTCCAACGTAACTATTCGGACTAGGGACGTGTGAGCTTAGATTGGGTCGTTGCTCTTCTTTATACTTCAACGAGACACCACACACCGAATTCTACTGTATCATCATAAAATGTATAAAACTACTTTTCAGAAAATATTTAGGAAAGCATTAGGCACAGTCCTCGATCATTTAATGACACATCTCGAACCATTAACGGCTCCAGACTTCTTTCTACGGGGATTTCAAAAAAATAAGGTTTATGCCAACAGACCAAACACTATAGAGCAGCTGCAATATATGGGAAGCTATTCAAAATATTCCTCCCGAAACCTGCCGAAAAATGATGGAAAATGTAATTCAGAGGGCTCAGGTTTCTGCAATTTTCCGGCGGACCTTTGCCTGATATTATTTTTGATATATAATATCTAACATTCAATAAAGTGTTAAGGTAAAAAAAAATTGATACTTATGAGACAAATCAGTCAGTTATATATTGGCCACCCTATATACTTCTGTGCAGCAGCCTATTTTGCGAGATAGTACAAAGAGCATTATTTTTAACAAGTTTTCGTCGAAACGAATCAAAGTTGTCCTAAATTTTAGAAGCCTCGGTTTCGGAACGAAAAGGCTTATACCCGTATAGCGGACAATGATACTACGCCGCTTCTGAATAGCATACTTGAAAGTGCAACTTTCTTTGCATTAGTAAACTTCTCGAGGCAATGCATGGACTTCTTTGCAACTTTATTCTCCCACTTTTAAGTACTTCAGGAAATACTTGAATAGTTTGGTTTTTATGAGATTAAGTTTGTTAAAGCTCGAGGCAGGCTTGTGATGAATTATGTTTAATACAGAGTAACTTAGACCAGATATTATGTTAAAATAGCTTGAGTTTATAAGTTTTAGAGGCCATTATTTAGAAATTTACAGAATTTGAATATAGAACATATTACGCGAAACATTTCAAGGATTATAAGTAGAAATAAGAAACTAGTAACAGCGGCTTTTCAGCAATTATTGAATTGTTTAAAACCTTCATTCTTCTATGAGAATATTTCACTCTAAAATGTGAAAACCTGTATGTTTTTATGAATTTTTGGACATATGACCGTGTGTGTTTAATAGTATATTATAATGTCAGCCATTATCATTAAAGTGATTATCCGTGAGTCAAATACTATACTTTTCTACAATCATTCTTAAACACACAAAATACTTAACTAGACAGCGAAAGTTTAACATGCATACTTTACATTATTTGTATAAACGATTTCTTGTTCTATTGCGCAAAAATAAAGGCAACTGACCTTTTATAGAAATTAATATTATATTAATATATTATTTAAGCCAGATAATAATATATGACAATATCTTTAGGTAAACGAATTAAGCTCAAGTCGATTCCGATATCAAGGCAACAAATTAAATTTGTAAATTTCAGTTATGTGAAATGAATTGCTGCCATTAGCTTTACAGCTAAATACAGTAAAAATTAGCCCAATCAGCTATTCGGACACTAGCCAAATGAATTATCTAGTAGTAGTAGTAGTAGTAAGGGTGGGGGGGGCCGAAGCCCGGTAAGTAGGCCTATAAGTCCCTTTTCACCATCCCCGATCCGCCCTCCCCTACCTGGCTACTTCCAACACCCGGCCCGCACTGAAACGGCCCGTCACCTTGATAAAGGTGAGGACGTCCTCCCAGTCCAGATCATTTAGATCTTCCCGAGCAAGTGTTGGTGCTCCCAGTATCTTCCTCCTTAGGCGACTCCACCTATCACAAATTCCTATATAGTGGTATGAGGACTCGTCCCCTGTCCCGCAGTTCAGGCAGAGTGGGCTGTCCCTCACGCCGATAAGGTGCAGTTGTCTGTTTATGCTTTCATGCCCAGTCAGAATACCTACCAAGTTCCTGATGTCCTCTCGGCTCTTTTTTAGCAGTCGCCTTGCTCTGGATCCGTCAGTATTTAGAATCATTTCCTTGGCTTGTCTGCATCCTTCTTTTCCTCTCCAATTGTGCTTTGTCTTGTTCCAGGCCCAGTTATTTAGTTCCTGAGAGATTTGCCTTTTACTTAAGCCCAGACCAGGTTCTGGACCGACGAGGTGGCTCATTGAGCCTTGTCTTGCCAATTCATCGGCCCGTTCGTTGCCCTCGATGCCACTGTGCCCTGGAACCCATCTGAGTCTTACTTCCTTGCGCACAGCCAATCTGTCTAGGGCGTCTCTACATTCCTGAACTAGCTTACAGCTTGCCCTGGGTCTTTGGATCGCCCTGAGAGCGGCTTGACTGTCCGAGTAAATATATATACTCTCTACACCTTCTGTTACTTCCGCCTTGGTTGCTACTTCCAAAATAGCAAACACCTCCGCCTGGAAAACAGTGGCATATCTCCCCAGCGAAGTGCTTTCTCCTGATTTAGTGTTGTCTATGTATACACCGGCTCCGGATGACTGTGTATTAGCCATCCATGAGCCGTCAGTGTACCATGCGTGTACGCCGCACGGCGTACGTACCTGGCCTGACAGCCACTCTTCCCTTGATGGAAATTCCACTTGGAAATTCCTTCTCAGTCTTAATCTGCCATCTGGAATATTGTCCTTGGTCGCAATGATGGGTAGATCCCTACTCATTTTGGCAGCAATAGTCGTATGGCCTTTCCCTGTGTGGTCCGTTCGCCATAGGCCACTGTCGATCATCCTTTTGTGAGCCGCCATTGCCTCTCTCTCAATCCAGATCGGGAGGTCCGGCAGCCCCAGGATGATGTTCAGTGCTGCTCCGGGAGTTGTTCTCAATGCTCCGGTAATACCCAAACAAGCCAGCCTTTGCAGTCTGGCCAGTTTCTGGGCATTAGTGGCTCTGGCCACCGCTGGCCACCAGACCACGGATCCGTAGGAAATCCTCGGTCTTATCACAGCAGTGTACAGCCACTGGAGGATGTAAGGTTTTAAACCCCACTTCCTACCTACCGTTCTCCTTAGTTGCCACATAATCGCGGTTGTCTTATTCACCACCTGTTCAACGTGTGCCTTCCACGTCAATTTACTGTCTAAAATAACTCCCAAATATTTGACTTGTTGACTTAGGCTCAGTCTCGTCTGGTAGAGTATGGGATGTATAAAACCTGTTAGATTTCGTTTCCTTGTGAAGAGAATGAGTTCGGTCTTCCCTGGGTTTACTGAGAGACACGCCACCTGCATACGCTCGCAGACCGTTCTCACGAACTTGCCCGTGATCATTACTAGCCCGTCGTCAGCATATGCTTGTGCGTAGAATCCCTCAAGATTTAACCTTCTCAGGAGGCTGTCCATCACCAGGCACCACAAATGTGGCGAGAGGCAGCTGCCTTGTGGGCAACTACCTCTTACCCCGGCTTCGACGCGAACTTCTCCCAGCGTGGCGCTGATCTTTCGGTCTTCCAGTGCCGTTTTTACCCACTTGACCAAATGAACTGGTGTTCTCTTGGCCTGGAGGGCTTGACAGATAGTTTTCATTTTAGCCTTATCGAAAGCTCCTTCTACGTCAAAGAAGAGCGCTAGCGCCATTTCTTTGTTTTCTATTGCCTTTTCAGCCCTTCTAACTACAGAATGGAGAGCCGTTTCAGTCGACTTCCCCCTTCTGTAGGCGTGCTGATTATCATGTAGAGGAGAATCAGTTAAGATCTCTTCCATGATGAACCTGTCAATCATTTTTTTCCATTGTCTTCATTAAAAATGAAGTTAGGCTTATAGGCCTAAAGGACTTGGGATGGGAATAGCCTCTCTTCCCTGCCTTGGGGATGAAGACGACATCCGCTGCTCTCCAAGCTTGTGGAACGTACCCTAGTGCTATGCTGGCCTCGAATACTCTCTTTAAGTAAGGGAGTAACGTGTCAAGGCCCGCCTGCAGCATCATGGGTATAATTCCATCCGGCCCTCCTGCCTTATATGGACTTAACTCCCCCACTGCCCAAGTTATGGATTCCTCAGTCACCACACTGCGGGCAAGGTTCCAGTCCATCTCTGGCTCTGGTTCCTCGTCCCAGTTGGTAGTCTGTACCTCTCCGGGGAAGTGGGTTTTTAGGAGAAGCTCTCCATCTTATCCGATTTAATTTCGAATCGGATCATTCTATGATCGGACATAGCTATGTCCCTACTTACCCTCCAATTGACTACCTTTTCCGCAAATGCTCGAGTTACCACTGTAATATCGATAACCTCCTGACGAAGCCGATTCACAAAAGTTGATTCCGCATTTACGTTAGCTACTTCAAGGTTTTCCGATACGAAATACTCTAATAGAGCCGTACCTCTCGCGTTAGTGTCAGTGCTCCCCCAAACGATATTATGCGCGTTTGCATCACACCCCACGATTAGTGGAAAACCTTTGTCTTTACTGTATTCTATTAACCTTATTAATTCTTCCGTTGGGGGAAGTTGCGCGTTATCATACGGAAGATATAAACTACTAATTAATAACTTATGTTTTGTGCCACTCACCATGTATTCCAGCAGGATCACCGTAATGTCCTTGGAGCTTAGTTGTGGTAACAGAGTTCCCTGCAGCTCCCTGGACATCGGGGGCCCCAAGTCCCCTTATGTTTTCCCTAAAAAAGTAAGGTTCTTGTATTAGTACAATCTCTCCAGATTTTCCAGCCATGATGCTTGCCAATTCAGCACTAGCATCTCGGCTATGCTGGAGATTTATTTGACTTACCCTTAATTGCGCCATGGGGGACACCATGGATAGGGGTAGCCACCTTACTTGACTATTGCCTGCTTCCTGATGGTTTGGAAGTCTCGGCTGAAGTGCCCCGCCCGGTGGGTGCTCTCCGAATGGTTACCCTGTAAACTCGCACAGCGACCAATTCGAAGAACACAATCCACCCGGCCAGCTCTAGTCCAGCCACGACCTCCCTGCTCACCAGGAAGTGAAGGCGCCAACTGCTTGGTTGTCCTTCGGTCTTCAGATGCTGCCACTCCGGAACACTCAAGTTGGTGTTCTGGATGGCTAGCATCTCGGTGACGTACTCTATTTTCGGCTGCTCTAGTGTCTTCAAGGTGAAGACAATCTCCACCGGCCATGGGGCGTCCGCCGATTTCACGGCTGTGAAGGACACTTCTCCCTCGGTCAGTGGCTGACAGGTGTTGAGCAGCCAATCCCTGGATTCCTCATCCTCCGTGGTGACCAAAAACCACCCCGCCTCAGTAAGGCCGGAGTTTCGGGAGTGGAGCTCTGCCTTGGTACGCCTCATTTCGTTAATGAGGTGCATCCTCAAGCGGTCCGCCTCTTCTTTGGTCACCTTCCCACCTTGTCTGTTAGACCTGAAAACAACCAGGTTGGCCCTCGAGGCCGCCGAACTGTAGGAGCCAGAACTGGGCGGGTCGGTTGGCCTTCCACTTGAACGTCCTGACTGGATGCCTTTCCTCAAAAGAGGCGACACTCCCTTCCGGCCGTTCTTATGGGAAGTAGACCCGCCCTGTTTTGGCTTCTTGTGTTGGCGTTCTGGAGGGGTATCTTTCGAGATCTGCCTTTTTCTCGACGTGCTGTCACCAGGAGTGCTCTTCCCTGGATGTTTTGGGTAATCATCCTGGGTGGAGGAACCCCCGACTGCAGCCGGAGCTGTAGGCAGAACAATGGGCTTCAGCTTCGCTGCCGCTCGCCTGGCGTCGCGTGCTTTTGGCCCTCTACTCCTTACCTAAATGAATTATCTAACTAACTAATGATAAAAATAAGTACTTCCTTTAAAGGTAAGTTCGATAAACAAGATAGCTAGATCAATGAATAAAACGAAAATTAACGAGAATATAAAGGATAGACGTCAAACGGCTTACAGCTGTTTATTACTCATTAATTAAAGTGATATATAACGATAAGCTGCATATGGTAATTAAGGCAAATGACCGACAGTCATTTGATTATATATTCATTAATTAAAATTATACATAACCGGTAAGAAATACACGGTAATTTGAGCAAATGACCTACAATCATTTGATTATATATTCATTAATTAAAATGATATATATCGGTATGCTATATACGGTAATTAAGGCACTTAAATAAATTAAAATCGATTTTACTTGGTTCTGGTCGAGTTGTACTGGTGCTTTCTGGAAGTATGTCTCCACCATGTGGTTGCGTCACCCTGACAAAAAAAATGCCTCTGTACAGCTAACTGACGGCGGGATTAGCCAGGTAAGCGTGAAATTTCACTTCACAGAAGGAACTCTATCCCATAGAAGGAATTCTGTCCCACAGAAGGACCCTAGGTAAATGATAAATAACTTTAGACATCTTAAATAGAAAGACTCGTGTCGAACATACCTTTAAAAAGGGGTCACCACACTATTTTATCAGACAACATTTTTTATAGACGGTATGGCCGATAATTTCAGAAAACATATATTCTAGTTAATTTGCTTAATACTGCAACGACACAATCAGGCAGCAGTTAGACCTGAGGGTCAAAGATATCAATGATAAATTCCGATACGGAAAATGGCCTGCTCGCTTTGAGTGTTCAGGCGAGAAGAGCTATCATTTTTCTCAAAAAAGAATATATACCACATCTGTCACGTGGCGCTCCAAACGGAGCAGGTTGGAACACCGGAAGTACGGTCGCGAGAAGTAAGGTAGCGAGAATATCGATCACACAATGCGACCAGTAAGAGGAGAAAATTGCAAAAATGCTGTAATGAATAGAATTAACAACGTTAGGGTACGTCCATAGTGCACCGTTGCTCGCTTCTCGCTAGCCGGCTTTTACTCTATCGGCTTGGTCAACCTGTGCGATTGTAGCAGGTGGTGGTCATAGAGCACCGCTTGCGTGAGTGTCTCGCTTTGTCTCAGTTGTCAGTTGGCATCATGGAGCTATCTCGTGAGGATCTGTTATGAATTTTATTAGCCAGTGATAATGCTTCTAATAAATTAAAACAAGAAAGAACAACTCACGTTCATGAAATTAATAGGTCTCGCCTCGCTCAGAAGTTGGTGAATACCATACTTCAATCGTTTGTCTCATATAACATTTTTTAAAAGCACTTCCGAAATTAAAATATCTTTATCAATTGCCGTCCTACGGATCTTAGCTTTTTAATCAATGTTTATAAATATTTAATATTTGTTTAAATGACATAGCAACAGACTAGAACAATTCTGCGTATTGCACTGCACATCAAATAACATCAAACACCCCGAGCGGGTTAAGCGGTATGCGAGAAAAATAAATACAAATTCATTCCGGTAAAAGCTGATTAAGCAGGTTCAAACAGGCTACTGGCGCACTATGGCCACGCGCTACTATTCCTTTATAAATTTTGTTGTCGCTAGTCTGCCGCGATGAAACGAGAAGCGAGAAGCGGTGCACTATGGACGTACCCTTACTCTATGTATTTACATCTAGGTTGACGGAAATATTAAAATTTCGGTTTCTAATTAAGCATTTTGCCTGTTTAAGTATGGTTGTAGATAAAGTATAATATTTACTCACCCATAATAAACCATAATACACTCTGATGATTATAACACTCGTCGTAAGCGCTTTCTTTAATAATCATCCTCGTTTATTATGGCCTACATTATACGCTTGTTGCATAATATTCTATCTATATAATATTACTTTACTCCACTTTCATAATAAAGCTATATCCTCTGTAATTTCCTGTAAGAACATACAAATTAAACTTTTTTTTTTCTTTTCAGGATGACGCTAAAACTGTTAAATCGGGGGAGAAGAAACGGTGGATACACGATCCTTCAAGTAAGTATTGTTACGATTTTACCTACCTTGTCTTACCTAAAATTTTACTATGTTCTCAAATCGGGAGAATATCGCCTGGCCACGTTTAAATTATTTAATTGTGGAAGAAGAGAAGTTTTTCAATTAAGATACAAATTTTAATGTTAATTCAGCATTCTAGGCATCTAACTCATCTTAAACGGGAAATGGTATGCATATATAATATACATAAATAAAATGATTCGTGCTTAAACTAAAGAGCCTTTGTACCTATTCATATTAGGTTTTCAACATACAATCGACAATTCGACATTCCCGACAGTGTGCTTTAGTGTTACCAACTCTAGGAGGAGTAATTTCTCACTTTACAATCTTAAAAGACTGAAATGGAATTTTCGCGTATTTCTGATAGCGAGAATTCATTTTCGATACATTTCGACCACAATCGAAAGTTGAAAAAGGCATTTATTTCTAGAAAACACCTCATTATTAATGAGACAGGGTCTTAAATAGATCCTCTTATGTCTACCCAGGCTGTAAAGTAATTAGCGTATTATTAGTAAAATTCTCCCAATACAGCATAGGAAAGATTTCTTATTGCCGAACTATAGATGCTAATTAAAGCAATGAATAAAATATATTTACAGCTTCATTACGCGGCGTCTCTTGTTTATATTCCCCTGTACTATGACATCAATTTCCTATTTATGCATAACTATGCGAGCATGTAACAGTAAATTGTTGAGAAGAATAATTAAACAGGAAATCAACTGTCCTACATCAAAATTCTCCCTGCCAAATTAATATGTTATTTGTATGATTTCTCTCGACTGGCCATGAAATTGTCTGGTCACGTACCCGAATCCAGAGAACGTGGACAATTCGTTCTGATCAATAGGAGCGGCCGAAAGTGCCCGTAGCGGTTACGGAGCAGGTAGATACAACTATTCTCCTCTCCAATTAGCAGCTGTAAAGGAACAGTTCAGTTATTTCATTGTGCTTGTGCGATATAGACGTAATTTGACAACAGATCGAACAATTTCTGTTACATCCGTAGTGAAGTGACCCTGAAAGCTCAACGAAAGATTTGTATATCTCACGTGTAAGAAAAGCATATGAGTTATATTTTGATTGCAAATTTAGGGATCAAATGTTTTGCAATACTTGCTATAGAGTTGGTTAAATGGTACAAGGAAATTTGAAATACCAATGATTTGGCTGGAATCTCAGAACCACGCTAATGACTGATATTTTTGCTTACTAACTTACTCAGCGATTTTATTCCCTTATTATCTTCCAAAAAAAAACTCCCTAGATTTCGAATCTTCATCAAGAAAAGGTGAGCATTTATACCTTTCGGAAAAAGGAGTCTAACCTGGCAATATTGCGATGGAAAATAAGTTGGTTTACAGTCACGATATTCTAGGTTTAATGAACCAACTTCGCCATTCGTATAAACCTACCGAGTGGCGACTATTTATTGATTCTTCGAAAACAAGGCAGTTTTATTATTCAATGGAAATCAACAACCATCTGAAAATCTATTTACTACACATAAAACTGAGGCCTATAAAAATTGTTGAAGTTCTTAGTAAAGAAGAGAATGCCTTTATATTTGAAAGAGAAATTTTCGCTTATCAGTGAGGCAAAGACTGAAGAAGGCGTGTTCTTTGGTCCGTAAATGCGACTTAAGGAGAATAATTTTGAAACGGCATTTTTGGAAAAAATGTTTAGCAACTCCCTGTTAAGTAAGAAATCAAAGAATTATACAACCTAGTTGAAGAATTTATCCAATATAATAAGGAATTAGGTCACAACATGTTACTTCAGCTGCATTTTCTTCACTCACATTTGAGATTCATTCTTAAAAACTTAGGTATTCAAATGAATACGGAGAAAGGTTTCACCAGGAAAATGGACCCCAAATATGTTGACAGTTACAAAATACAATATATTTTGTTAAAAAATTGCGATTTAATTTCTTTTAATTTTGTAAAATTCACTATTTTTTTGATGGTTTGGTTTTTCGTATTCCATATTCTTCTTCTCTTCTCTAAAAACTTATGGATGATGCAGTAGCGTCTCCAGACATTTTTTCCAGACTGGGCCAATATTAGCCTAGGTTTTATTCGAGTGAGCCATGCCCAAAAGTCAATCTCGGGCCCTCGGGTAAGTCCGCTCAACGGAAAACTTCAATCAGCAGCTTTTCAAATAGCAACAGTGCTTTTTCAATAATATAATGACGAATCAATCAACTCAAACAAGATGTTTTGTTTTTGATGACTGATGATGCCAAAATTTTTCGTAATCAGCAAGTTCAGAAAATTTTTAAAAATATAGTTTAAAACCCCCATGCGCACGGGTCTGTAGTTTACCATAAAACAGTTATTAGTTAAAATGCTCAATAGTTCTTCCCCTGAATTATCATGGCTGGCATTAGTACCTGCATTATGTTTTTTTCTTTTTTTTTAAGGTACTATTACTCGTTATAAAAATACCGTCATTTTGGCTTTTCTCGTCTCTTACGGCTCACATCACTAACGTACAGCCTACGATGACGGCTAAAATCTTGGCTAAAATTATATCCGTTCCCATCTCACTCCCACCAACGAAAATGGACAAGACCGCATTGAGAACCAACTGTACAACAGGGTGTTCACATTTTTATGTTTTACTTTGAATTATTGGAAGTCGACATAATATCTTCCTCAATTTTGTAAATGGGCAACTGGGTTGGGTTAAAGTAATTGACTTTTTTTCAAGTTTAACTTCTGATGATTGCGAGACAAAGAATATGTGTGTCATAGTTAGTCAAATTATGTAACAAGATTTTGACATCTTTTCATCCACTTTATATCTCGAATCTTTCCATAACAAAGGCTCAGCTCCGTAGATTTCATTTGCAGCAGTGGAATCTACAACGAAGGGTGAAAATTTCTCTGTTTCGGAAAGAGACGTCTAAGCTGGCAATATTTTTTGCGAAGGGAAATAACTTTGTTCACTGTCACGATATTCTAGATTTAATGAACGAATGAATAAACCTACCGAGAGGCAACTATTTATTGACTCTTGGAAGACAACTCTAAGGGCAGTTTTATTATTTTTTATTTAAACCAGAAACCGTTCTTTCCTTGGATCATCAAATGAAACATACGAGAAACCATGAATATTTGCGCTGATTTAAAAGCGACTACACCAAATATTGCTGTTTTTAAGCAAATAGGACAGCAGAGCCAGAAAATAACATTATATAGTTAAAGAATGGTCGAAACTTGAAAACATTATGCACGGTCTGAAATATATCCCTAATGAACCCTTAGTTGAGCAGCAGAAAATCTATTTACCTCCACTGCACATGAAACTAAGGCTTATACAAAAAATTTTTAACGCCCTTAATAGAGAAGGAGATGCTTCTCTCTATTTGAAAGAGAAATTTTTGAGTATGAGTGAGGCAATGCTTGAAGAAGGCATGCTCTTTGGTCCGCAAATGCGAGAACTGTTCAAGGACAATAATTTTGAAACTGCACTTTTGGAAAAAGAAAATAAAGCGTAAACACCCTCAAAAATGTGGGTAGCAACTTCGCAGGAAATAAGAAATCAAAGAATTATACAACCTAGTTGAAGAATTTATTCCATATAACAAGGAATTATATGGTACATGTATATGGTACATGTCACTTCAGCTGCATTTTCTTCACTCGCATTTGGGATTCTTTCTTGAAAACTCAGGTGCAGTTTCAGACGAACACGGAGAAAGGCTTCGCCAGGAGAATGGGCACCTAACATGTTCACTAACCCACAAACCTAAAACCACTCAAAGCAAATACCAACGAAAAAAGACACTAAAATCATTTCTTTGATATTATTCCCATTTTATAAGTCCAAAATAAAGTATATTTCTGGGAAAATTGTCTTAATTTCTTTTAATTTTGTAAAATTCACTATATTTTTTATGGTTTGGATTTTCGTATTGTATATTCTTCTTCTCTTCACTAAAAACTTGTGGATGGTACAGTGGCGTCTCCAGATATTTTTCCAAGTTCTATTTGAGTGAGCCAAGCCCAAAAGACCATTTTGGGTCCCTCCGGTAAATCGGTTCGCTCAACGAAAGATAGAGCTTTGTCAGTGAAATGATGATGAATCGATCAACTCAAACAAGATGTTTTATTTTTGATGACTGATTGATTGATGACAGAAAGTTTAGGAAATTAAAACCCCCATGCGCACTGGTCTGTTATTTAGCATATAATAGTTATTAGTTAAAATGCCCAATAGTTCTTTTTCTGATTTATCATGGCTGATATTAGTATCTGAATCTGCCTTATCGTTTTTTTTTCGTCTTTTATGGTACTATTACTCGAAGTAGCGAGGCTACTAAAATACTCTCGTAAGTCTGGTAAGGTTCTTTTGTTATTCATTTCGGCATTTCTCGTCTCGCAATAATTAGATACCCCTTCACTTACTGCTTTGAATCCTGAATTACGGCTAAAATGATATCTCTTCTCATCTCACTCCCACTAACGAAAACGGGCAGAGCCGTATTAAGAACCAACTATACAACAGGGTTACTGTTGTACACGGTCATAACTTTTGTATTTTTTACTTGAATAAGGAGGAATTCGACGGTATATCTTCATGGATTTTGCGGGTGGGCGACTTGGTGGGCCTCACCTAATACAGGGTGGACCGTGACGACGCCACTGGGATGATAGATAAAAATTCGAAGTTATATTTGAAATAGGGACATTAAAATAAAGCCAAAAAATATCAAGGAACAACAAAATGTTTTAAAATCGAAACAGTGATTTACTAAAATAAACTCACCGACAAAAAAACCGGCACCTAATTTTTTTAACAATTTTGATATGGCATAAATCTTTTATTTTTGATTTTATTGCAATGATTTTTTCGCTGGTCGATAGATCAAATCATTAAGATTGCGCTGCAGTTTGTCCTGATGAAATTTGTGTTGCTTAAATGTGTATATACCAGGGTAAGTCAAAATGATGCTTTTAGTCGTAAATTTAAAACATCCTGCGGAAAAAACGCGCGAAACAATCTTTTCCAGCATGATTCAAGAATAAGCTGGATGTGTTTCGAACATTTCTTTCTTTAAACCATATGGCTATCTCGTTTCTTTTATGAGCTACGCATTTTTAAATGAAACGCTGCATTTGAAGATATTTTTTATTTCAAACATTTAAAGTTGTCATTCGAGCACTAAAACTTAAAATAAAACTTAATAATGGGTGTGTCTACCTCTAGCCGCAATGACAGCCTGCATTCTTCGTGGCATCATTAGATTGAATATTTTTTCTTGAGGAATAGCTCCATATTCTTCATTTAATGCTAGCCTAAGCTTTGCTAATGTGATAGACTTATTGGGACGATGACGTATGTGTCTTTTTAATTCATCTCAAAAATGCCCAATTGGGTTCAGATCTGGGCTGCAGGGTGGCCACTCCAACCTCCGAATTCCAACTTCATCGAAACACTCATTTACTACTTGCGCAACATGCGGTCTAGCATTGTCATGCATGAGTATAAACTCTTCTCCAAAGAAAGGGCGAAATGGAATGACAGCTTCCTGTAGAATATCTTCAATATATCTGTGGGCATTTAGAGCCCAATCTTCCACAAATATTAAGTTTGTACGTCCTTCCATACAAATTTCCGCCCAAATCATCACAGATCCGCCGTGGAACGAGACTCGCTCCGATATTGTACGCCTATATGCCGATCAAAGACAAACTCTTGATTCATTCGTGAACCATACGTTTCGCCAATCTTGTTCTCTCCAATTAACATGCTGCATTGCAAATCTTAACCGATTCTGACGATGGTGAGGGAGCAATTGAGGCGCTACAGCAGATCTGCGGGAATTAAGCCCTGCTTTCTTTAACCGTCTTCTTATGATTACTTCACTAACGTTTTTTCCTCGTACTTGTTGTAGGACATGTTTTAGTGAACTGGCAGTAGCTCTTCGATTCTTTAATGAACGTAGCAATATGAAACGGCTGTCAGCTAAGGTGGTTGATTTTTTCCTTCCGGACCCTGGCCTTCTGGTAAAGTTTCCCGTCTCGAGATATCTATTCCAAGCATCTTGTACGGCTGATCGCGGAATTCGTAAAGTACAGGCAACATAACTTTCATTACGACCATCGTCTAATAAAGCATCGATTTTACCTACGTCTGCAGTGGTTAACACCATTTTACAACGACACTGTCAAAATAATCTAATAAAGTAACGACTAGCTAGCTTGATTATCTTAAGGCGGCCACAAACTGGCGTATATGTGTGTCATACTTGTATGTCAAACATGTATGACATAATATGTATGCCGCGCGCCGTTGTTCCCAAACGAGGCTTCTTGGGTGTCAAACATGTAGTTGAATTGTACACGATGAGTGGTGCAGACGAGTTCATATTGTTATCAGTGGCGTATGCATACATGTTAAAAAAAAGGGAAATAAATGAAAGAAACAGAATTAGTGGAATGGCTTGTGAAGCGACAACAGTTTACACATATACATTTACTTGAAGAATTGCGCTTAGAACCTGATGATTGGAAAAACTATCTAAGGATGGATGAAGACAGTTATCTTATGCTGCTTAAGTTAGCAACCCCGGTAACTGGGAAGGAGGTCACAATACTGAGGCCTGCTATATCACCTCACGAACGCTTGACAGCCACTCTTCGCTACTTAGCCACTGGAAGGAATTACGAATACACTCACTTCTCTTTAGTCGTTGGGCAAAATAATTCCGGAAGCCTGCAAGCTATATTTCAAGTATTAAAGAATGACTATATGAAGATAAGAAAACAATGAGGCAAAAAAAAGTCAGGGAATTG
Source organism: Pissodes strobi (assembly GCA_016904865.1). NCBI lineage: Eukaryota > Metazoa > Arthropoda > Insecta > Coleoptera > Curculionidae > Pissodes > Pissodes strobi. The sequence continues at coordinate 1,357 of JAEQML010043336.1, read as the reverse complement.
TTTATGAATTACTTTAATAATGAAGGTGCAGTAGAATGGCGACAAAGAATGGTACATTGATTATTATTAACTATACCCAAGAATATTTTTAAATGTAATAAAATTGAAAAATATAACTGAATTTTCCTTCATCGTTATTTTCTTGTTCACCCTTCTCCTGGCTTTCCTGCAATGTTGCTGACTAATGTTGGAGGAATTTCTTGATCTTTGCAAAATAACAATAAATCGTAACACCACAAATGCGTCACGTATATTTCATCCGTTCCTGCACCTGATCGTTTAGATTCTTCCATTTTTTTCATTTCTCGTCGAAAACTCCCACAAATCCTATTTATTTTAGCTTTAACGGTCTTTTTTTGTTGCAGTTGGTTCAATCTCTTGCATTTTTTTAAGTAACGTTTCATAGGCTGCATCTTTTTTACTTCTATTCATGTAATCTTTACATTTCGTTTTCCACAGATAGGGATAGCATTTATAAAGTTCGATGAATTCTATCATAAATTCATTTGTAAAACTTCTTAAATCGAACATTTTAGAACACGACACTGAATTAACCAATTATATTAAGAACGAGTGAAGTTTGTCCACACACCGACGTACATGTATGCACGTTAATGTATGCGCGTTGATGAATTCAAGTTTAAACAGAAAACTTGTGCGACGCACATGTACGATACTTTTTGCCCACACACCAGCGAATATCAACGCACAAGCATGTATGACATACATGTATGGCACGCATGTACCCCAGTCTGTGGCCGCCTTTACGCTGTTTATTTTTATTGACATTGAAAAATGCAATGTGGCATTTAAAAATGCGTAGCTCATAAAAGAAACGTGTGGACCACACACGAAGTAAAAAATTCATCCTCTTATTCGCACAAAAAAAATTTTTTTTTGCTATTAATAATATGACCTATAGCGATAGCGGTAGCATTCTCGGTTTCACTTCAGCTCTACGCTATGGCGGTAGCGGTAGCATTCTTTTTCTGTTCACATCTATGCTCTATGAAATCGCTGCTACATCAAACTGGATGTAACGACGACGTAGAGGGCACGGCGGTGGTAAACTCGTCGCCAAGATTACCTGCTCCACTAATCCGACATGTAAATTGGTCGCCGGAATTTAAGGGTTCATTTAATCCCTATAGGTAAATTGGTCGCCGGGTTTTTATGTCGGAACCAAAAAGAAAAACAAATGGTGCACTTTACTTTGACTTGTTTATTATTCAAAAGCAACATTTATATAATAGTACCTAAACATTCAATATACCAAGTACATTATTGAATAATACAGTCTACATTGACTAGCTCATTATTTTGAAGGAACATCGATCTATATATGTATATTGTATAT